>QLOY01001305.1:0-15035 GCA_003313965.1 Megacollybia marginata
ACAATAATACTACAGCATGGGGTGACTTCCGGTTATCACCCAGAAGCTGATGGTCAAACAGAACGAGCAAACCAGACTTTGGAACAGTACCTTCGCATTTACTGTTCTTACCAACAAGACAACTGGTCTCAGCTATTACCGCTTACTGAGTTTGCATACAATAATGCTCCCAACGCTTCTACCGGTATAATTCCTTTCTTCGCTAACCATGGTTACCGTGTTCTGCAGTCATATCTCCTGTAAGCCCTTCGCGTTTCCAATGCACAGCCCTTGGGACAATTCTCCATTGTTTTCGTGTGCATTTGGAAGCATCCGGTGGTCGCGTTGTGGTCATTTGAGGCAGAGAAGGCGCTGGCACGTCATCAACGCATACGGCATTGGGTTTGGTGAGGGGTTCGTTGTCAGTTTGGTGAAGGATTCGTTGTCAGTCCGATGGGGGGATGCAGTGTGAGGGTGGCTCTAGAAACATTGAGGATGTGGTGTAGACGGATGACGTGGCAGGGCTCGTTTAAATTGAAGGCGTTGATGGCCGAAGCGAGCAGGTCTGGGTAGGTGAGATGATTCAGACCCAAGCGGAACCTGCAGAAATGGAGGCAGTGTTGGTGAGAAGGGGGGGATTCGTTGTCAGTCGCTTTGCAAATGGTAGTACTTTCGTGTTAATTAGGGATGAGGCCGTTGAGGTTCAAGGAAAACACATCGAACTAGCTGCTGGTTTGGTGGGATCTAGGGCTGAAGCAAGGGAAGCAGTTGGGCGGGAAGCCAGGCCAAAGGAAGGAGTTGCACCGTGGTGAAAGGTTCGTTATAGCCAGAAACGAATGCTGAGCTTGTGAGGTGAGCAGCAGAGGATGACGTGGCATTACAGTGGGTTTTGAACCTCTCTAGGCTGACGTGGCAGTTGGGAGAAGTCTGCTATAGTGTAGTTAGCTATAGAAATGCACTTACCTGCTTGAAATAACGGGTTTGCAGCACCAGCTCACATTGTAAAAGGCAGAGATTGGGTCGCACAGCCACTGTGCTTGATTGTTCCGGTGTGCCGAGAGCGGTAAGCGCTTGCGCGCTCACACTCTCAGCTCTCTTCCATACCCTCAATTCATTTCTCTGGCCTCAAGAAAAGTTTATGATAGCTGCAGACTGATCCAAGGACTGTTTCACCAATTCCTCAATTCCTGCCAGGTGAGCCAAAACTGACACTCATAATCTGTACTGACGAAGTATTGGCTTTACACTAAAATATAGACTTATCCATATCTTTATCTCATGCTTGCCTCCCTCTACAATTTTGCCACATATCCATCAAGTAAGTATTCTACATTCATTTTCCTAAATTGTAGCTTATTGGAATGATTGACGGTGCTTCCAGTGAGTTTTTTTCGAGTGAAAGTGGTCTGTGCGCAAGACCACAAAATTAGAAATTCTGTGTTCATGCATGAACGCAACCAGATGTCCACTTCTACTGCCTAGGTAAGTGATCTATGCTTAATTAATAGGTTCTAATCTAACTAACTCACCCTCAGTCCCATTTGTCAGGCGAGAAACACTATCGCATTTTGCTGAATGACATCATTTATTGACGCGGTCCTTGCTATTGCTTATTGCACTCATATGGTGAGTTTCTTTTGTACCATTCCACTCTAAACACAAGGTACCTACAGTCTACACTATGGATGAATCCAACAACTTCAAGCAGAATGCTCAATTTCTTGTCAGGTAAGTAGCCTTTGTATTCTCAACCAATTTCTAAGCAGTTTCTAAGTACTAGTAGCCTCTGCCACAGCAACCAATCTCTGCTGCTCCGCTCTTTTGGTTGATTCATCTCTAAGCCATCACCAAGCCATTACTGCTGTTGGTTTTGCCACACATTCTTCAAACCACCGCCAAATTCTCCCATCAAATCAATGCGAAATCTCCCACTAGACTAATGCCGAATTTTCCCAGCTGGATTCCCCACTACACCAACACCGAATCCTCAAGCCAACAACCGAATATCACCCCAGTGCCAAAACCCAAAACCACCGCCACATATTCTTCAAACCACCACCAGAATCCCACATCAAATCAACGCCAAATCGCCCACTAAACCAACGCCAAATTCTCCTAGCTGAATTCCCAACTACACCAATGCCGAATCCTCCAGCGAGCTCCATTCTGGTTTTCCCTTGATCTCTGCCACCATCCGAATTGTGTTCAATTTGACCTGGTGGTGATACAGGAGCTCACCGTCAACACTATACTTACCATCATAACAACCTCACAATATACAATTTGCACGTCTAGGTACTATTGTATATACTTTGAATACGATTCAATCATTAGCAGTGCTACTGAACCTAGAGCTGGATTAACAAGCAATGCGTGCTACATCCAATCTGGCGAAACAAATCCGACTATTTGACAGACTTTAATTATATATTATTCATTCAGATATATGGAACAGTAGATACACCCCACTGTGAAGTATCTAGAGCCTGGGTACAGGCCACGGGCCCAACAGTAGGCCCAACAGTCCAATGGTCACTATGTTCAAGTTATTTACTAGTATTTATCAGCCGCCATCAAGCCTCCCTGCCATCCCGCCCTAGGCCGCTATTGCTGATGTAACAAAATTGGCTGGTGGTGGATCTAACCATGAGAGAGGCTTTTTTCTCTGTGGTTATAACCAGCTCGAAAAGGCTTTTTTTTAGGGCATGGCCTGTCGTTTACCTAGGGAACTTCGAGCTATTCACCCAGTCTTCCATGTCTCTCAACTAGAGTCTATCGAACCAAATACAATACCAAATCGTGTTCAAGATCCACCACCACCTGTTGAAATTGAAGGTGAAGAACACTATGAAGTTGGTGATATTCTAGACTCCAAAATCGACAAACGATATCGGCGAGTTCCGCTCCGATATTATGTCCGATGGCTGGGATACGAAGGTACCGATGAAGAGTATTCATGGGTTGCCGCCAATGATATTGCCGCCGATGAACTCATTGCCGAGTTTCATCTTCGATACCCTAACAAACCAGGGCCTATAGATAAGTTATAACCCTTATTCGCCCATTTTACTTACGATTTCCAAAGACATTTATCTACATTCAAACACCAATTACATTCAAAAAAATTATCTATACTCCAACAAAACTTTTCCCTTCATTCTAACCTCTTCATCTTCCATAGGATCCTTTTCTACCTCCCTTTGACCTCGAAGCCATTCAAGTCTTTCTTGAGCTATATCATTTTGAACGCTCACCTCCCTAGCCACCTCCTTCAACCCCTCTACTATTTCAGTCCTCATCTTCTTCATCTCCTGTTTCATATCAATCCTTAACGCCTCAATCTCCTCTCGAATTCCCACCAACTCCTTTGTGATCTCGTCCCTGAATTCGGCAAAATTATTCGCCGGAATCTTCTTGCCTTTTTTCTGTCTCTACAAAGCCTGGAAGAAACACTTCTCCCTTCTACGCTGGCACTCAGTGCAGATGTCTCCGTGCATAGGTTTTTTAGCCCGAATGCAAACTATAGGCTTTCCTTCCTTCTGAAGGCCCTTTGCATTGCGCTCCTGACATTTGGTGCACATATTTTCTAAAGGAGAAAGTCAATACAATTCAAAGCAAGAAAAGATCACTCACCATCGTCCTCATTCAAAGTCGAAGCCTCCCTATCGGCACTGACTTCAACTTGTTTCCCTTTTCCTTTGTCCTTTTCAGCTTCTACATCCCCAATCTGAACTGCCTTTGAAGTTGAAGGCCTCGCTTCGGCCTCGATTCGGCGACGTTTCGCCGTAGCCTCCCTCGCCATCTCATTATTCAACTCCAAAACGAATTGTTCAACTTCGAGGTCTGTTTGGGCCTCGAATTCGGTGAGAAGCTTGCTGATCTCCTTAGCACTCTGGTCCTCACTCTTCCACACTTCATGAAGCCTCGTCAACTCCTCATCCCGTCAGCGAATCGCTTCAGCAATGCGTTCAACGAAGGCCTCTGGCAATTTCAGTTGCATCCGCCGAACTCCTGCCTGTTTCTTCCTCCACTCCCTCAATTCCGCTCTATAGCCTTCCAGAAGACTCACATTCGCATCGTCCACCTCCCAGTTATCCTTCTCCACTTGTAACTCAGCATCTTGGAAGGCTTGGCGCAATTCCAAATGCACTCGGCGAGCCTCTCGGCTGTTATCGGCGGGCTCTTTTGGCGGAGGAGGAAGGTTGTTCATTTTGTAGAGTTCCCAAATTGGAACGGAGGGACGGGGTGGAACCCAAAACTGCAGGTTCTCGGATTCGTCCAAATCAGGAAGATGTTGAAGGAATTCGGGGAAAGAATCTGAGTTAACCGGCGATGGGGATCTGGACATGGTAGAGGGTAAGAATGGACTTGGTGATATTTGGCTGGCCTTTATCCTACTCACCTGGACCCTGAGTGATGGGACACGTGACAATCGGGCTAGAAGCGCCTAATTTTATCTTTTACATATTATCCTCTTTTGGTCTAATTATTGCACAGGCATCGGCTTCGAAGCCTTCGCCGATCCCAAGTCGCAGATCTATGATCCTTGCGCAAATCCTCCAAGGGGTTTTCAGCTATGAAGTCTTCTGAGCTTTCCCCTTTTCGCCTATACCTCAGCGATCCTTCAGCGGACTCTCAGGGCGAGAGTCCTAAGAGGGGGATACTGTTACATCCGTGCACTTAGACTAATCAACCGGCCCTTAAAAGCCCTTGTTCTCATTATATCTATTCTTTGTTCCGTTTATATCCTTGCATTCATTACTCTTACTAACATTCATATTACATAACATTCATAAATAGTCCCTTTTGATATCTCTTTATTATCGATTAAAGTAGATAGCACGGCCATTAGTATATAAGCCTAGCAGCAGTGTTGTATACTTCAGTTTAGAAATCAACTTGGATTACGCTCAATACTCTATTCTCTCTAACTCCTCTCTAAACTGGGTATCGGCCCTCACTCCGCCGAGGCTTCGCCGATACCTTCACCTAAACCCACAATCCAGCAGAGGGCATAGCCAAAGGGTTTACCTTGGTATTCTTATCAAGGGTTTTCTACAAGCCACATCTGTCTATACATCTCGGGCTTGCATTCAGCATAGTCCTTACACAAGCATGGGAGATAATTTCAACATGGCGCTCTTGACAAGCTGCACTCCATCCTGGAGAGGTGTTGAGCGCACTCAGGACCTTCTTAATCCACAGCTTTCACAGGAGATACTTTGGGAACTTTACGAGATTAATTTTCGTTTCAAGTTTGCATCCCTCGATGCAGTCCTTCACAAGTCAGGGATCACCTTGCAAGAACGCGAAATAATCATTGATGGTAACTGCTGGCCATACTCAAGTCGCATTCCAGACCTTGATACATCAAAAGCAGGACTGAATGACCGTGATGTTTTCAAACGAAAGGATTTCCTGCAGGGTCTTCATCTGGTTATGTCGGACTGGTCTGATCCTCGACCGCCTTGTCTCTGAAATCGTTTTCCACTTATCGAGAGGTGTGGAGTCTCTGGAAAAGATCGAGGCAGAGTTAGCGGAATTTTATGTGAAATCATTCTATCAAATTTTCGGACACGCGGCCATAGTTCCCCATTTCTTTGAATAGTACTTGACGACTTTCCTTGTACTGTAATTTTTTTAATACGCCAATTGCAACTCTGATTTAGTCATGTGACAGTCCATATTTCTGCGTCTGGCGCTCTTGTTGCTGGTTGGCCCTGCAACGCAAAGTTCCCATTTGGTATCGGAACTCCTCGCAATCTGTATCAATTTACTCTATCCATTGCCAGTACGTTTGTCGTCGCTCATCTTCTCACTCCTTCAGCCGTTTCGCAGCTCTGCTTTTCTTTGCACTTTTCCTCAAGTATTCCATCATTTGATATCGAACAGGCCACCGGTTGTCGTAGCTGTCGAAACTGAACAAACTCATGGAATTGTCATTGGCGACCTGATGTAAGTCTTGGTATTGAAAACCAACCAATGATTCTTACCTCCAGACAGGCTTCTTCAAACTGAAGTTTGTCTTGATTCCGAAAAGTGAGGTTGCCGGCTAGCCTCTTTTTTGCAACCGTCTCGACCAAACCCTACTCCAGTAAGTAGGACGTGTATTCCGGAAGAAGGTGCATGTGAAGTTGAGTTCAGCATGTTCTTCCCTCCAATCCGTCATTCTGGTACTTATCATAGCGTTGTTGGTTTTCATTGCTTGGAGAGAATACACGACATGGTCTCCTCGCTTATCTTGGGTGCGTCATAGAGCATTCTCCGATGCTCTCCTCATAGTACACAGATTATCTCTCGTAGTGCCGTGATATGGCAGCTTGCCTGTCATCGCACCATGGAGGCTATTCAATCTGTGTTGGGACAAATGGAAGTACTCTGAGCTGAACAGCAAAATAATTTTATGTTGTACTCTCCTATTTTATAACCTGCGTACACACCAACAATTTCGAACTTGTTTCGAACTTATGTCGGTCTCGATGTCACATGACTCATGCAACTTAGCATCTGCTCATGCGCTGGTTGGCCCTTGCGCATAAACACAGCCATTTGGTGTCGCTGTATGAACTCTACCGGTCTCCAAACATACATTATTCCGAAATCTCATCATCAAAGCTTCAAAATACCGACATGTTATTCTGACCTACACAATTTACAAATCTACTCTAGCTAGTACTATTTTACGAACGTCAGCGGTTTTCTGGGGACCCTGAATTTCGGACGTCTCTGTATCTCTCTAGTGAATCTGTGAGTTGTTAGTCTTATTGTCCACTCCAATCGATGAACTGACCTTTTTACCACAAAGTTGGCTAATGCACGATCCTTCTTTATACGCTCTTTTTCATAACAACAACATCTCCTCTCCAAACGGGTTCCTGCGACCTGCGATCCCTCAGCTTCGCGATGGCAAGGTTCACGGGCAGGTACTTGTGGTGTTTTATGAACACAATGAATTTGTCTTTTTTGTTGCAATGGCGGACAATAACAACTGCGTTGTGCACATAAGCTTGGGTGGAGGCGTTGCTCATCGTATGGTACAAATCCGGACGAGCCTCCTGGGAGTGTTTGTTACGATGGGTGTACAATAAGACTGATTTGGGCACGCGACTGCTGGCTTCATAAATCAGTTCCCGAAGACGAATTGTCTCTTCCTGGTCAGAGGTTAGTACATGTACACCGCCTCTATGTCTGCAATGAAGTCTCACATCCCAGCAAGGCAAATATTCACCAAATGACGATACCATAACGTTCTGGCGGGTGAAATTTAGAAGGGAGGAGGACAGGTTCAGATCATTGACCAAGCTGATATAGGGTCTTTCACCTTTGAGGTCCTTTGATCCATTTTTCATGCCCGAAATCATTAATTTTTCTTTGTAGTTTGTTGCGACGACATGACGAGTACGATTTTCTTGCTTTGTTGTCATATGAATGCACGACTTGTATAGTCACACGTGCCATTGCCACTCCGCCGTGCAAAGTTCTTCCTCTCAGTCACTTCTAGCTGTGCCTAGCAAGATTTCTACATACTTTGGACGAGTGTTACGGTGGCCTGGTATCGTCCGCTCAGTCATAACGTACATCGATGAATCCTGATTCTTATCCTTCGAAAAAGCGGGAGGGTCTTAATGATGCCGAGATGCAGGGGTCTACCACTGGACATACGCAACCACGTACTAAAACGCGAGTAGTTGACAAGTTTGAGCTCGAAATCAAGCGTGAGAAGGCAAGTTTTCCATCCCATGGACTGTTTTTTCGCACTGACAACGCCTAGAAAAGAACACTGGTTCTAGTTAAAGAAGTGGACTCATTGCGCGAGGAGAATAAATACCTCAAAAGTCAGTTTGAGGCAGCCGTCGAGGCCTGAGCTCAGCGGCTGGAAAAGGAATTTGATCAAAAGCTTGCAGCGGAGCGCAGTCAGTGGAAGACTGAATTCATGACGAAAATAACCGAGATGCAGGTCAGTATTCAGCTTATAAGATATCTGATACTTTGTATTTAAGAATTCTTAGGTGGCGGCTCAAACGTCAATGGGCATCCAAGACTCTACGATCAGCCAAACGTCTTCGTTGCACAATGAAAAAGAGCAATCAAAACGCGTCGAAGTTGATCCAGCATGTAACCCGGTACTTGTCTGCCAACTGTTGCTTGAAGCTTGGCGTTGATATTTTACTTTAGGCTCGTAACCCCCTCCCTCCTGTGTCAGCGATCCTGTAAGGACTATGCCGAATGCAAGCCCGAGATGTATAGACAGATGTGGCTTGTAGAAAACCCTTGATAAGAATACCAAGGTAAACCCTTTGGCTATGCCCTCTGCTGGATCGTGGGTTTAGGTGAAGGTATCGGCGAAGCCTCGGCGGAGTGAGGGCCGATACCCGGTTAGAGAGGAGTTGGAGAGAATAGAGTATTGAGCGTAATCCAAGTTGATTTCTAAACTGAAGTATACAACACTGGTGCTAGGCTTATATACTAGAGGCCGTGCTATCTACTTTAGTCGATAATAAAGAAACATCGAAAGGGACTATTTATGAATGTTAAGTAATATGAATGTTAGTAAGAGTAATGAATGCAAGGATATAAACGGAACAAAGAATAGATATAATGAGAACAAGGGCTTTTAAGGGCCGGTTGATTAGTCTAAGTGCACGGATGTAACAGATCCCGGATATAGGCCACATCGTAAGGATTCATGTTCCTAGGCTCGGACTGTGTCTGGTACAACCCGCGATCAGGTTTTTCAGCCTCGAGAGTCTAATACCCGGGATGACAATGAAGATCTGGCACCATGAACGACTGGTTATGAACTGGTTCGTGCCTCTGTATTGACAGCTGGGGCTCCAAAGTCAATTCGCAAAGTCCAGTATGACGAGGTGAACCTTGCAACAGATTTTGACAATGCGCAATTGACTGGAAATGAAATTCATCGCGATAGTACATCGAAGTTCAGGAGCAGTTTGAAGCGTAAAGGGAAAAGCAAAGCTGACGATATAGCGATGGATGTGGACATTGCGCTCAACGAAGAGATGGATGTAGATGCAGAGTTCGACCCAAACGAAGATGCGGAGTTCGCAGATGAGGCCCAGTGAAAAGTCCCTATGTATCAAAATGTATTCTTGAGTATTAAACATTCCAAAGTGTATTGTAGAGTTTATCTAGGTTAAATACAGTTTTTTTGTGTTGTCTTGCACAAAACCTGTTATGACAACATGCTGATGGGCACAGATGATGTCACGATGTGGCAACACAACACACCTTGTCACACAATTCACGCTATGTTGAACGTGTTAGCACATACATCTTGCTATGCCTTTCTCAAGTCTGTATTGTAAGTTTTTCCATCACCTTATTTCTTCCAAGTCCAATGGTGTCACCACTACATCATTATAAAACAAACCCTTTGCCCTTATTATTCCCACAACCCTTTCTTCCCTTTCCCCCCATCTTCCTCCTTTGTCGACTGCCCACTGCTGGCCTATACTATGTAGGTTATCAATTGGCTGCATTATGCAGTTGCTTGGAGCATATATCCCAACAATGGTAAGTCTCTTGCCTGCTGCGTTGCCAGATATCTGATTGATATCCTAGTCCCTTCCATTATCTTAAGTGTTGACGCTTCCATTGCCTCAAGTGTTGATGCCGGTGTCAGTTCCCAACTCAACTCTTCCATTGCCTCCAGCACTGACACCAGCCCCAGTTCCTAAGTTGACAATATTGTCGTTGTAGTGGGGGAGCAGGGAGTACGGTAGAAGCAGCCGAGGAGGGGGATGAAGGCAGCATTTGGCTATGGTCATCAATTTCTGTATGTATTAGTATGCAATGCAAGCTATTTCCACATGTATTCCGATATGTTTCTAGCCGTTTCTATCTGTATCTGCTATCAGAATTGAACGTCCTTTGCAGAAACTGAGGAAAACATATTAAAACAGTCGTGACATCTGTATTTTGGACAAATTAGCGTATTTTTATGTTTCATCTGTAACAAACAGATACATTCGTACTATAACCTAACTAAACATAGGGACTTTTCACTGGGGATGAGGAGGGAGAGAGAGAGGAAGCCGCTAGCTATATGCCCATTGTTACGATTTCCACCTTTAGCGCCCACCTTATCAGACGCCAAACCACGTGCTCACCCTATCTTTCATTTCCCTTATCCGCTATCTCTTAAATTAACTTCTGATAGCTTATCGCAGACATGAGGCAGAGATAGTCTATCTCCTTCCCTTCGTATCTTTCCCCTCTAACCTTATTCCTTACGCCCCAAAGATAACCACTTAGTATTTAAACCATTAGCTATTCGCTGTATTCTTTAGTTTTGGTATTATAAGTTTCACCGAGTCTTTGAGTGGCCTGATAAGCTCTCATTTTGCTTGTCGCCTTACAAAATACCAAAACTAACCTCATTCACCTCACTCATCTCGGCAGACAACTTCGCCTACATCCTACTTCTAACCTGGTGCATCGCCATCTGCAACCTCGCCTTCGACATCACTTGCCACCGACTTCGTCGACGCCGTCGAATTAACCGACGTCTACGCGTACGACACCAACGACACATCAGAACAACTCGTCTGTAAAACTCTCCTCGTCTCATTTGGAAGTACCGTTGGCTAACGGGAAGTTCCCATCTTGAGACAGACGATAGTAAGCAGACCAGGAACACCGATTAAAGAATTGCTAACCACTTTAAGTGGACTACCCTCCTAACGAAGCGGAACGCAACCGAAAACTCCGAAACAATCTCATACTCAGACGATACCACCAAACCCAACTCGAATCAAACTTCACCCCATACCTCACTATCCACCGACGCGTCAACGAACTAATCAGACAGTTCTCTAGACCATTCGACTACACTCCCGGAATCATCAGCCGGATCTATTACACGCACCTACTCACAGAAGACTGGGTCAACAAACGAAAGACATACGCAGACGCCAGCACCAACACAGAAATTAAAGAGTACAGAGACGTAGCTAGCGGCACTGACCTAAAAGACTACGTATCATACGTTTCAGCGGCAACTCTCATCAATGCCCAGAAACGCATCGCCGAACTTGTACGCAGCTGACAAGTTGACGCTTACACAGACACAGGAATAAACACAGACAACAGCTTCGGATTCGACACAGCAGCGTGGTCGGAATCACATCAGACAGAAGACGATCAACTCCTTCCAGCGGAGTTAGAACCCACCAGAAAGCAACAACGACGGAACAAACGGAAACAACAAGACAGCGAAGAGACGCCCAGGCGATCTCTCAGACGAAAAGTCCACTACTAACACAAGCCATACTCGAAGACTGGTTTATCACCAGTTGTAACCAAAATAGCACGCCAAATACACGACTTTTGACAATTTGGAACGTTTTCCAGCTCAGTGTCAGAAGAAACGAGTTTTACCTTGACACAGCGTGCGAACTTCACAGATACAACATCGTCAACAACGAAGAAAGGAAGATCTTCGAAGACATCTTCATTACAGACAACATAGCACTCCTAAGACCATACGCACTTGAGGAAATATTACACAGCCTACACAGAATACTCAGACACAATAGCCCAGATTACGACATCCACTCCGATCCGACTAGTCCGTGGGCGGACGCCAATTTCAGCTCCGCTTGATCTAACCCATTACATCAACAACATATATGGACCAGGTCACTTCGTAACTCACGTACAAACAGACGGGTCATACCACATTTATCGAAATATATATCTTGGACACATTCCAGAAATCAAATACAATCGAGACAGAAAACGTTTCGAACCAAAAGACGTCATCATCTCTACAGATTTTCTTGAAGAAGCAATAGAAGAATACGACATTGACACCTTCGAGGAAGATTTCGAAGACATCCCAGTACCGTTTGAAGAAAGCTTCTTTACTCCACCTCAATCATCAGAACCTGAGACGTTACCGGAAATCCCGCTCATACAAAGAGAACTGGGAGAACCTTCGAAATCAAAACCACAACATCGAACCCTACAACCAACTAAATCATCACTACGAAAAATTCGCTTTGAAGCATGACTGACATGGATACACAAACAGCGTCAATGTCAGGAAAAGCTCCGGAAAAAATGGTGTACACAATTGAACCACCATACTACTACCCAGACAAACACGATGATCAAGATTCACGTATCATACGACAACTAGGATACTACGTGTCGTGAAGGATGGAGGGAGACTATTACATCCGTCCCCTTGGAAAGTCACTCGAAGGGGCCAAGTACGAAATCCACAGAGACAAAACAGAATACTCTCTGGTTGGAGAAATAGTACAGCTATTTGAATCGACTACAGGGATAATGGGCACCATACTAGCAGAACCAGCAGGAGGAGGAAGCACCGTCGTCATAACACCAGACGGCATCCGAAAAGACATGCCAGCCGAACAAATAACACCCACATCAATAATAACAACAACGACCACCTCTAAAATCAAAATCGCTACACCACCCAGATTCACAGGCGACAAAAAGAACTGGGAAGGATTCATCTTGGCAGTCGACACTTATCTCATGGCCTACGAAGATGAATTCAAAAGCGACGAAAGAAAAATATGGTTTGTCATATCATACCTCGGCACAGAAGACGGATCACCATGCGTCGCGTTGGACTGGCTTCGAAATTGGAAAGAAGATCATTCATACAACAACACCCTCGTGGCAAATGACTTCAAAAAGTTCATCGCCAATCTCAGAGAAGCCTTCGAAGATCCGAACTTAAAAGTCAACGCTGCTAACGAGCTTCGAAACCTCAAACAGGGGAAAGACACCCTAACTGAGTACTTCACCAAATTCGAACTCAGAGCCGCCACTGCAGGATACCGACAACTAGACACCATCCTCATAGATCTCCTTAAAAGCCAGGTACGAACCGAGATACGCGCAGAACTATACAGAGGAGGAATACCGATTCCCACCAAATATGCCGAAATGAAACAGAAGTTGTACAATATTGAGATGGCGCTCGAAGAAGAAAAATCAAGATCAAACGCCTTTCACACCGGAGCGCCAATCCCACCTCGATGCAATACATATACGCCACCACAATGACAAAACACAAACTCCTCAGACTACACGCCAGCACACATATACGGAGGACAAGGACAACCTATGGATCTCGAAGCAGGACGAACAAAAAGACTGCTCGAATGCTGACATTGTAAAAAGATGGGATGTCACCTCTCGCGAGATTGCAGAGGAGAATGCCCAGATTGTCACAGCAAACATCCAGGACGATGGTGCAGCCTTAAACCGCCACCTCGACGACCTTTTACCACATGCACACTGGAGACTATCGATTTCTCCAAAATCACAGAAGACGAAAGAGAGCAGCTGGGAAAAGCTGCGGGTTTTCAAATGGGAGCGAAGTAGACGCAACTTCGTTGTCCCCCGGTCAGGACTCTTATGCACACGCTTCTTGTCAAACATGCCCCGAGGCATTGTATAATAGGAATACATCTTTTTCACGTGCAAAAGAGTCTAGCATCGAAACAGAAACAAAAAGGAAGACAACGATTGAAGAAGTCGAAGATGAAGAAACTACTTCTTCGGGTCACTTCCAGGAACAACCACAGAAGAAGCCGGAACCCTTTTCATCATTATGGGTTCTATCGAGACTACGAGATCTAGCCGCCGAAGCAGGAATAGGAACATTAAAGCAGTGGGTACACGATCAAAAACAACGAGAAGTAAACAAACATCTCGTTAAACAACTGCTAAATATTCCCACCAACGAAGCCTTAGATTGGCTAGAAGATCTCCACGAACCTAAACGATTCATCTTCAGAACCACGAGAACAGATCGAGAGCTAAATGTCCAGATAGAGCTCCAAGATCTGGAAAAAGGAACCAAGTACCAGACACAAGCACTTCTCGATAGTGGCTGCACAGGCAGCTGCATCAGTCAACGGTTTGCAGAAGAAAAGAAATTATCCCTACACAAATGGGAACACCCAATCTCTGCATACAACACAGACGGAACGGAAAACAACAATGGGAAGATCACGCATTACGCTGAAGTAAAAATGATCATAGAAGGACACTCCGAGATCCGAAAGTTCGCAGTCACCAACCTAGGACGATCGGATGTGTTCCTAGGACACGAGTGGTTGAACTTCCACAACCCAGAGGTAGACTGGACCACCGGATCATTACACTTCACCAGATGTCCCACAGTATGCGGATACACAGAACCAGAACCGGAAGATGTGGAGGAAGGAGATAGGATTTGGATGAAATACCCAAAACCACCTCATAACATCAGAAGGAACAAAGCCTTCATACGAGCTCATCAGTCCATTGCCAACGCACTAGCTGAAGAATTCGAGAAAAACAAAAAAACAGATCCTATCCCAGAACAGTACAAAGGGTTCGAAGAAGTCTTCGAGAAAACCGAATTCGATACCCTCCCGCCAAACAGACCTTGGGACCATGCAATAGAGTTAAAGCCAGGATCAGAACCAACGGGGTGCAAAGTGTACCCTCTGAACCTAGACGAACAAAAAGAACTCGACGTGTTCCTTGAAGAACATCTAAAAACAGGACGCATCCAACCCTCTAAATCTCCCATGGCTTCACCCTTCTTCTTTATCAAGAAAAAAGATGGAAGACTGAGACCAGTGCAGGATTATCGAAAACTCAATGACATGACCATCAAAAACCGATATCCTCTCCCCCTCATCCAAGAGCTGGTAAACAAACTGAAAGGCGCCAAGTATTTCACAAAGCTCGACGTGAGGTGGGGATACAACAATGTACGAATCAAAGAAGGAGACGAATGGAAGGCAGCCTTCCTAACCAATCGAGGGTTATTTGAACCCCTAGTAATGTTCTTCGGACTCACAAATTCACCCGCCACATTCCAAACAATGATGAATGAACTCCTACGAGACCTAATCAATACGGGAAAGGTCCCCGTATACATCGATGATATACTCATCTTCACCAACAATATAGACGAACACCGCAAACTCATTCGTCAAGTCTTATCCATCCTCAGCGCCAACAAACTCTATTTAAAACCAGAAAAATGCGAATTCGAA
>QLOY01001307.1:0-18748 GCA_003313965.1 Megacollybia marginata
AGTTACTTTGATGTTAGTTAAGCTGAGTCTTGCCAGATTTCAGACAGCTACAGATTGAAAGTGCCATTTAATGTATGTGTTCAAATGACAGTCTTGCTAGCTGATGCCTCAAATGAATTAACAAACCCTCATTTGGCTCTGACTCATGCCAATAGGTTCTAGAGTTATCTACAAGCTGCATCTATTAGTATTTTCTATCTGAACCACATAGACTTTCTAACAGCTTGAGACACTTTCTAACAGGCCTCCTAAACCCCTTGAGTGAAATACTGTTATTAACTGAGTTAATAACAGGTTAAAAAGTCGGAGTTAGAAAGTCAGGACTTTTACATGGAGCCCTATTGAACATGTGGGCATTTGTTCGAACCAAGGTTGCATTAGGGCCTTCCGTGAAGAAGATTGTGTGCAGTATCTGCGCATAGCCTGGGTTATGGTACGGCTGCTTTGTCTCTGGTTGACCCTAGAGTACCAGTACATAAAAAAAAACACCGAAGGAGAACACTCACATTAACCCAAGGGTACTTATAATTGTCGTCATTGAGCAACTTCCTCACTCAGTCCACCTGGCCGATGTTGACCTGTAGAGCAGTGGCTACTATCCCACGTGCATCGTTTTTCATTCGTGTTCGAAACATTCCGATCTGGTGTGAAATCTGTGAATGGATGAACGAACATCTTGAAGCAATATACACTGACCAAATGCTTCATTGGTGTACTATACTCCTTGTGGTTTCCCTCAACCAGACGATGCTCTATATCACCTTCACCGTTGTATCCGAGTTGTGATGCTGCATTGACACATGCCTCGTAGCACATCTTTTCGAGGTGGTCTGTGTTCATTGGGTTGGCTGTCCCACTGGCGCTGAAAATAATCGCAAAATGGGCGAGATCAATTGCCTTGTGTATAACTCTTTTGATATCTTGATTTTGAGGCATCGTGTCCATCTCAAATGACCGTACTTTGTAAACAAGCGCAAGATTCGAGCGCTTCAGCCAGCGGACTGTTTCGGTGGACATCACTGAGCCCATACTTGTAGACACAGTGTCTGCAGCTGGAGTTGGTAGCTATAGACATATTAGATGGCTGCATCAAGCTGGATATGGCATCGTACCTCTGCCGTCTGTTTCTCGAACCGTTTTCCTGTTAAAGGTTTCGGTGCTCTGTTAATCTTGGCTGAGTTTGGCTCGGGCTGGCAATGATGTAAGAAACATGAATGAACTGGACTCAGAAAGATGCTTACCTTCTTTTCTGTAGTGAACTCTTCCTCCTCCTCATCGGAATACCGAATAATTTGGGCATTCTTTGGAATACCGCCATATGGCTGCACTTTGAGAATCGGATTCGGAGGCTCGTCGTCAGAATCAGCATTGTGATCCGGTTCTTCATGATCTGAAAAGGGAGGGAAATCCACAGCTCCTGAACTGAGCAATCCAATGCTTGATGCACGGGAGCGTCCAACCGAGGGCCCGGAACGCGGTAAAGAGTCTGATGGTGGGAAAGAAGGTTTGTGAGTGACATAAACAAACAAACGACTTCTTACCATTGACATCAACATTCATGCTCGACGACGATGACCTCCGTGAGGACCTTACAACCACTGGCATCTATACAAGGTAAGTACCCTTCTCAGCTTAAGAGTATAGAATACTTCTTCATCAAACAGCTTAGCAGCGTCATTGTGATCATCTGCACGATCAACAATGTCATCGTCGTCTTCACCCTCGAGTTCCTCTTTTTCCTCGGATTCACTGTCTGTCTTGTCGTGCTCTTTCGTCATTGTTCGAACTGACTTTGGATGCACATCCGGTTGGTGCAACTCTGAATCTGCTCAATGCAGTCATAAGTATCGCTGATGTGTAGCAAACGCTGGCATACCATGGTCTTCAGAATCTGATTCGAGACTGGGAGCAGCATACTTGGTGCTCGTGGACTGGACTGAGTGGCTACGTCAGCTCAAAGTAGCAGCGGTATTGTCGAAATGCCCACCTTGGCCCTTCTCTGGCTCAACTTCGGTTTTCAAGACCCGACGACGCTTTGCTTTGCTACTCTTTGCTTTACTCGCTGGCTCCTTTGTTTCTTTATCCTTCACTGCTTTGGTCTTTTTGGGCCAGCTGGCTGTGCTGGTTTGCGTTGTTGGCATACTGACAGCGTCTGCGAAAGGTAGGTCAACGAAGTCCTTCTTTGTGAGTATAATGCTTTACCTTCGTCGACAGTCTTTCGTTTGTTTCTGAACTGCTTTTTGGGGAAATTTGCACTGACCCGGGCCTTGATCGCTGCGCCTATACAAGGTCAGTAAGCAAACTACAAGAACAGATAGCTTACGGCCTTCTAGGGGCTTTTCTGTCTCAACAGGGTCATTTTCTTGGTGTTGGGCATCCACCATCGATTTTTTGCCTACCCATTTGTTCATTGACTGTGTATTGTCAGTAAGGGGTAAGTCTAAGTACTGCGTTACCATCTCGTTATGCTAATGCAATACTCTCAGAGGTGTTCTATAAACGTTGGATGGGTATTTGGGTTTGGCGAGATGATTGTAAGCGGTTTATTCGATGGAGCAATATGGCTGTTTACAAACCAACAGTGTGTCACATGTAGCACATTTTGCGTTTCTGTACCTTTGCAATACTATATACTCAACATCAATGGACATCTTGCGCTATTGTAGTGGCTGCCACAAGAACTTCCAGCAAATATCTAGTCTAAGACAACACTGGACTCGTACATCAAATGCCGCTTGTCAAACAGCGGCACAACAACATCGCGATTCTCTGTGACGTGCAGCTACAAATGCTCCTCGTCTTAGTCGAGGTCATACTGGTAAAGCAGCAGCTAGTGTGCAACCCCCCATGGATAGAGTTCCTGTTCCGTGGCAAGAGGCATCCGAAGTTGAGGATATTCCTGCCTTCGCTGGTGATTTCTTTGGCCAGGATTACGAGGCGGATGAGTTCCCAGGATTTGAGCCTGAAGAAGTGGAGATGGACTCGGACTTGGAAGCAGATCCTCCGAGCTCAGAGTCGTCTGACAATGGAGGTCCTATAGACCACGAATCCCAATGGGAACCACCACGTCTGACCACAGAAGATCCCAAAGTTGATGATCTTATGAGCCCATGCCCGATACTGGATCCACAAATGCGACCAATTCATTGAAGAATATTGACATCTACATCGATCATTTCCCAGGTCGTGCGGGCGAGATCGTTGGGCCCATACCTTCATCCAATGACCCTGCGCATGTACAGTACATGAATCAAATTGAAGGTCGATCTAATCCTTGGGCACCATTTGTGTCGGAGATGGACTGGGAGATAGCGAAATGGGCAAAGCTACGAGGTCCCAGCTCTACTGCCTTTTCCGATCTCTTAGCCATCCCAGGGGTAAGTCAGCACTGCCAGCCGCATACAAAATATAATATCCATTCCAGGTTTTTGAGGCTCTCGGACTTTCTTACAAAAACTCGACTGAACTTAACAAAATGATTGATGAACTCCCGTTGCAAAGACCTGCATTTGAACAACAGGAGATAGTTATTCAGGGTCAGTCATTCGATCTTTTCCAGCGAGATCTCCTCAAGTGCATCCGAGCTTTGTACGGTGATCCTCAACATGCGGAATATTTGTGCATTGTTCCTGAACATCACTATGCCGATCCTGATAGGACGATTCGCCTCTATCACAATCTTCATACTGGCAAATGGTGGTGGGCAACGCAGGTGAGATTATTGGATCCTAGATAGCACCAGATCATGGCTAATGTTCTATTAAGAAAGCAGTTGAGCATGACAAGCCTGGAGCCACAATCATTCCAGTAATCCTTTCATCCGACAAAACCCAGATTACACTGTTTAGAAACAAGACGGCTTATCCTGTCTACCTGACAATTGGGAATTTGCCTAAGGACATCCGCCGTAAACCATCTCGTCAAGGCCAGATTCTTCTGGCATATCTCCCTACCACCAATCTCAAGCACATTACCAACAAAGCCTCACATCGTCGCACCATGGCTAATCTTTTTCATGCATGTATGCGACTTATACTCCATCAGATGAAAGACACAGGGATTCATGGTGTAGTGATGTAAAGTGGGGATGGTATTACCCGTTGTTGTCATCCCATCTATGCCATCTATGTGGGTGATTATCCTGAGCAGATCCTTGTCACGACAGGATATACTGGTGACTCACCAGTTTGTGATTGTCCAAAAGACGAACTTGGCCATTATCCTTGCCAGTATGCTGACCGGAACTTTGAAGCGGCTCAAGAAGCAGCCAAGCTCGTCAATACAGACAGTTGGGCAGAAGCATGTGCTAATGCTAACATCTGCCCAGTACAACACCCTTTTTGGGAGGACCTGCCTTATGCGAATGTCTTCCGTTCCATCACACCTGATCTCCTGCATCAGATGTATCAAGGAGTTGTCAAACATCTGATCTCATGGGTCACCGAGATCTGTGGAGCTGCAGAAATCGATGCTAGAGTCCGCTGTCTTCCACCAAACCATGGAATACGGATGTTTCACAAAGGCATCACCTCACTTTCCCGAGTGAGTGGCACAGAACACAAGCAAATCTGTACTTTTCTACTCGGAGTCATCACTGATGTCAAACTTCCCCATGATGCATCTAGCGCCGACCTTTTAACAGCTGTGCGATCAATGCTTGACTTCCTATATCAAGCAGAATACCCCATTCACAGTGACATTACTTTGGTTGGACTCGATGAAGCGCTTAGAAATTTCCATGAATCCAAGGCGGTGCTAGTTACTTTGGGTATTCATGATCATTTCAACTTCCCAAAGCTTCATAATCTCTGCCACTACACTGCACCAATCAGGTACTTTGGTACACTGGACAACTATAACACTGAGACAACAGAGCGGCTGCATATTGATTTCGCCAAAGATGCCTACCGCGCTACAAATCGAAAAGACGAGTTTGTGCAGATGACCTTGTGGCTTGAACGACGTGAAAAAGTTCTGCACCACACAAACTACATGTTATGGCGTTCACGTCTGACATCTGATCCACAGAGTCAGAGTCTTTCAACTCCTCTTACCCTGGTGCGATCCAATCCTCGAGTCTTGCTTTCCCATCTTGAATGTAAGTATACATTCAAGATGACACAATTCCCTTCATTGAAGAGTGTCTCATTCACCAAACTCAGTGAAGCATATGGTGCTACTCTGTTTGAAACTGCCTTCATTCGGTTCATTGCACATTTTTCTTATCCAAATCTGACTACTGCATACTTTGAGGAAAAACTACATTCAATCACTCTCCCTTTCCGATCAGTCCCAGTTTATCACAAAATACGGTTTCTCAACACCGATCTGCATGGCTCCAAGACTCTTGATGCTATTCATGCTCATCCAAAACGAGTTGGTAAGCAGGGACATCCGCTAACAGGCCGCTTTGACACTGCATTGATCCGGGTGAGAGATATTGATGAAGCAGATCGAAACTCTCCCGTTGATGGTATGTGTGATTACATTGGATTGTTGCACTGTATCAACTTGAGCAGGTCTTCGGATTGGTCGAGTTCGGGTTATCTTCTCCCTGCCAACAAACCTGTCACAGCTTGATCAGGACTCTTTAATACCACGTAACATTGAAGTTCCAAAATATCTTGCATATGTGGAGTGGTTCACAAAGTTTGCTCAACATCCAGAGCCTCATCACAAGCTGTATCGGATAAAACGAGACTCTGCAGCTGATGGAGGACCACTTGTCTCAATTGTTCCAGTGTCTCTTATCCAGCGAAGTGTTCACTTGTATCCAAAATGGGGTTATTCTGTGCCTTCTGAGTGGACCAGTGAGAATGTCCTTGATCTGGCACCATCATTCTTGGTTAGTCAGTTTAACAATGATCCAATGTACTTCTATATGTATCAGTAGTTCTGATCCCTTAGGCTGTGAATCAGTGACATAGTATCAGGCCTTCAACTGAGTAATCTATGAGTGATATTGGAATTATCATTATCTAGTATTGAGTTCCCAAAAATTAGCTGAGTATTAGAGGAATTGGAAGAATTGGAAGAATGGACTAGTAAGTTCCTAGTAATCAATTGGAATTCCTAGCCTTAGTGGCCTTAGTAGAATTCTTCCTAATATGAGGAAGTTAGTACCACATTAGGGAAGTACCTTTTTCCTGATGGAATAGCCAAGTACCTAAAGCCAGAATTTCCATTTCTGAAACGCCAACTTGGGCCCAATATGATTTCCGCTATATGGCATTGCATTTTCGGTCCAAGGCTAGTATAATGAGCTTGAGATTCTTTAGAAACGCGTGTAGGGTCTGCTTGAACAAAGTCTTGCTTACTGTTGGCGAGCGAACATGTTTAAGATATGCAAACAACAACAACGTTACCGTTTGTCAAGGAAACCACCAAACACGCTGAAAGAGATCGTGACCGACATGGAGATTCAGGAGAAGACAAAGAGCAGTACGATCACATGCCTTGTAAAACGTGCATTTCGACAAATGTCGCATTACTATTATATCAGCTACTCAAACTACTATCAGATGGAAAGTGAATGACACTACGATACAAGACCCT
Source organism: Megacollybia marginata (assembly GCA_003313965.1). NCBI lineage: Eukaryota > Fungi > Basidiomycota > Agaricomycetes > Agaricales > Porotheleaceae > Megacollybia > Megacollybia marginata. Next base: position 6,556 of record QLOY01001307.1, read on the forward strand.
CAGCGCCATCAACACTGGCAAGTGTTTCAGCATCACGAAAGCTAATATCATAAGTAAAGACCAACAAGCAGACTCGGAGCATGTCGCGTCAACCCTGAATGTTGACCAGAACGTTGACCCTTCCACTCAGATGCCTCCACTCGTTGCGGTAATCCGTAAGAGCCACAAGCTCGAATTGTGTTGCAGGTTGTGCGGTCACTGAGGCCTGAGAACGTTGAGTACACACATGATACCTGGCTGAGGGTCTCTAACAGTGTGTGTACTCTTCCTCTACGAAGCACCAACACACGGAGCGGGCTATGACGATGGAGAAGGTCCACAAGTGGAGGTAAGCCACTGATTCTGCAAATTCCTGTTAACAGAGTGAACCGAGTGTGATGCAAAGAGGTAAGAAACTGACCTACAAAACCAGGTCGTTGGTGTAACAGTGTGCCACCGCATATAGAATCGACGTAGCAGTACCCGGAGAGGCCTAACCAATGCCATCGTGACAGGATCTTACCGAATAAACCAGTGAGGCTTGGTGATGGTCTAATCGGATATAACGTTTTGTGCTTCAGACACTGAAAAAGCAACACCAACCCAACGCGAAGACATCGAACGAGCTGCGCTTGGTACGGCACTGCGAAGTGATTTCAAGCGGAAACTTCCCAGTCCAACTAGTCTCTGAAGCAGGGCATCAGCTGGTGTGCTTTACGACCAAAGTTCAGACGGAGGAAGGAAGGAAGTGTACTGGACGAAACCGGTACATTTCCAAATGGTTACACCTGCAGGATTTTTTCAGTGATACTCAATCGGACAAACGAGACATACGAGTGTTCATTTCAGCTCATAGGCCATGAGAGGAACCAATAGCAATGCAAGGAATAATGTCCATAAGTTTTACACTGTATTTTGCGCAAAGATGGTTTGGTGGGATGGATAGTTAGTGGCCTAATGAAAGCAGACTGACCGCTATAGGAGCGGATGCGTTTCACCAAGAGAAGCCTATGGATATACTTGGCTCACAATGGTTGGATTGTTGGCGCAAGTTAGTGGTTGAAGAAGTGTGACTGAGCGTGACAGTGCAACTCTTTCAAACCACCACTGCTGCTACATGTCCACATCTTCTTTTAGCAATGGACTGGCTGTCTCTGGTAGGCTCGGAAATAAATACTAATTGGAAATGCTGTGTACTCCTCTTGGCTTCATGCTTCCCCTGGCCTCTTCTCGTGAACTTGACTACCTGGCTTCCTTCTTTGTGCACTCGCTGTCGTCTTTACTTCTCGTTATAATCACAAATGTCGTCTTATCTCATCGAGAAGCCTCTGCCAACGATTGGGATACATGTGGCATGTGCACGGCCCGGGCCATACCCTTGACCGTTTGAATCAACTGTAGCTATGCATCGTGCTCTCAAAGCACAAGCTAAGTTTGTTGATGAATTGGTAAGTCTCTGTCCTTCGTATCGTCCTGTTGAAAACATCAGCTCCCATCACCACTGCCAATATATGCCCAATTTGACATCTAGGCCCGACATCGTGCAGGGACCAATAGCATCAAATATACCAGTAAGGTTACATTTGGGTTACATATTATTATATTAATGCTATATTGAGGTATACTATGGATGCCTCTGTCTGACTTGCCTAAACTTTCAAGTTGTACACAAGACACCGATAATGTGTTTTTCCAGATGCCTTTGAAGATCGGCTGTAGGAGGTCCCTAAGATGCATTTCAATTGGAGTCGAGCTCAAGCTTCAAAGCGAAAAACTCGGGAGCCTGAATGTTCACACACTCAAGCACTCAAACACATGGAGTCAAACACGATTCAAGTACATTCAAAGCAGACAACAGGACAGTATCAAGAAAAGAAAAGACTTTGAGAAAACTTGTCAACATTGTGAAAGCCGGCATTCTAAAAATTCATTAATTAAAAAACGTGCAGTCGGAAATACGTACTACCCGGCCAATTCTTCATTTAGGAGTATTTGCCGGTCCAAGGCTGGCCATCACGGTTGCTCAGACCCTTCTGTATCCCCTTTCCATTCCAAGAAAAGGACTGCGCCCCACCCTTAGGACTGAGCTTCAACTCGCACTTGGTCCGACTGTCCTTGTGCAGGTACAATTCGTATGTCCCACTTTGAAGACCAGAAGGGAGCTTGCCACCAGAGAAGGTGCCAGTACCTGTCTTATTGCACGAACCGTATCCCGTCTTGCCGTCGAGGTGCCAGACGAGTGAACCGGCAGCAGATGCGAGCTTGAGACTCCCGGAACCTGCTTTCTCGCCACTGAGAGACTCTTTGGTGGCTTTGAGATCGTCGACATAATCGGGATCAGTAGGATCGAGAGCGACGACCAGCTCGAAGAAGTTGTCGTCATCTGTTGGTGTATAGACTCAGCATTGCCAACGATGCGAAAGAACGGTACATACTAATTTTCTCCACAATTGCCTGTAATTCTGGAAGGAGCGGTGGTGAGAGGTGTAAACAGTTTGTCAACACTGATGCCAAAGCTTACCATGATCGGAGATTCCTTGGTAGGCCATATTGACTGATATAGTGTTTCCAGAGACAACAGCAAAAGCCTAGGAAGAGTAGTAAGACAAGATGAAATTCAAAGGAAATATAAGTGGAGGACCGACTTGAGGAAGAAAGGTGATTTCTGGGATAAGAGAACTCTTGAGCAACTGACCTTTTATACTGTAGATTTGTCTCCTCAAATGACATGTTGCAGAACTGCGAGACCAAATCCGTTCCCGTGCTAAGAAAACACCCTTCGTTTTCACTCCAGACACGTAATCTCCCTGAACCAAAAAAGCAACATAGGTCCACCACACCAAGTTGTCCTTTTGCGGTATTCGGCGAGTTGAAAGACCGGATTGTTGAGCAAGACATTATCTTGGCATATCCAAACGGAAGATCTCATTCATGGTCCGCTTCTTCTACCATTCTTGACGTATGTCAGCGGTAAGGTTTGGTAAGCCTCAGCCAAGAGGCTCACCGAGTCACCACACTGATGCTGTGTGTTTCAACTGCAATCATACAGTTAGCACCAGTACGCATGTTCCTTTCTCTCCTTGAGCTGGATGACCTGTTCGCTTCCACCTTACTTTCAAGTCTGGTATATGCGTGAGACTTCGATTTTGTCTTCCGTCATCCTCGGATTCCTTTCTTGCGAGACTTCTCAACGAGACAGTGAGTATGTAGCCACCTGGGGCCCAGGATCGGGGATGCAATCTTGAGCTTCTGACAGGGACTCTGACAGACGACCAGGAGGAACTTGAAACCTTGCGTGAATCGTATGAACTTTTTCCATCCATAAATCAGGGAATTTTTTATTGTCGAAAATCGTGAAAGCGAAGGTTCATACCGCCCCATATAGTGGAATGCCACGATTCTACCTTGTTGAGAAAAGGTGTGGTTCCTAAAAGGAGGGTGCCTATCATCCAAGATGCTTCATTAAATCATCTCTTCAATGTGCATCCGGGCCTTCACTGACATGGAAGTAAGGTGCCTACCATTTTCATGGCACTGTCTGCGATGTATCCTATGTTTAAGATTATCGCCTGAAAGCATTGCACCTCACGCGACTGATAGCCAATTTATCAGAGTGAACAAATCAGAGGACGATATCACAATCACTCACTTTCCGTCCTTCTGTCTTGTGTAGAGCTTGCTGCTCCCTTCTTTGTCGTCACCTCGGTTGAATAGACGGGCCACTTCGAATTATGTCTAAAAAATCCATTAGTGGCCGCCGTGTAGTGCAATGTAGGTCTTTGAGCCAGTCGGATACATTGTTTCTAAACTCCAAGTCTCCGCCAGCATTCCTCTTGTCATTCACTTATACTAACGTTTCTGCAGGCATTCCTAGGTTTTTTTTTGACTCTGAAATTGTAGCTAATCTTTCAGGGTGTGCGGATGACCTCAACCTAGGGCAGAGAGCATTAGTCTCGCCCACTTTTGGTTCGTCACCTTCACTGTCAGTGGCTCTTGAAGGTCTTCCTTGAGCTTCTGTCGTTTCTGATTCAATGCCAGTGCTTAATTACAAGGAAGACTCTGTTTTAGAGAATTTCTCGTCACCCGGCGTCTTCGACTCAGGAGTCTCGCAAATTTTAGATTGAATGCTTAAATGTTTGAGCCACCTAGGCACACTGCAATTGAATCAATAAACACGGTGTCGACAATAAGGCGGCGTAGTATGTGACCAGGGTACGCTTTACATGTTAGCCGATCCCTGGCGGATCCGATGTCTGATGGCCGTGCAGCATGATAGGCCATGAGGAGTTGTGAATTGCTTTTTAACTTAGAGGTGATCAGTGTTCGCTGCATAGTCCAGTTACACAGGTTCTGAAGGTCCGGAAGGCAGTCAGTCTAATTGCTCAGAGGTACCGTCCCAGTGCCTTCATATGAGCCTTGAATATACTAAGCACTGTCCATTTTCTCATGTCCGTCAGCTATAGACAAATGCTCTGTGCTCTTGGCAATAAACACATTTGTCCATCGTTCCAGTCACATCGGATCATTGTCCAAGCATCCGCTCTGAAACAGAGCGGAAATGCTAATTTAGAACGGTGATTTAGATCTGTAAATGTCCAATGACAGACGGCTTTCAAATGTCACAGTCGGCAAATGTTTCTAATCCAAGGTAGAATCATGGCATGAATGCCAGAAATTTGAGCACAATTTTAGTACACAAGGAAACAGTTTTTGTCCGCATCGGAATCTACTCGATATAGAAGAGCGCACTATATCGCGTAGATCCGAAAAGTTTTAGTATTACTCAAGACTCTGCCTAACATTTGGCTTAAGCCAGCTTATTGTTGGCACGGCAACTAGTTATTTTTATTAAGTACATTGTAGGCATTACACGAGATTCCACATAGAACGGAAACTCTAATTTAGAAACCGGTATGATCTCAGTTTCGGATCCGTATGACACTTGCTTTGACCTTAGTTGCCATCTTTCAGGCATCAAGTCATTATAGTTATCGGGCGCGCCAAGTCATCGGATTGCGACATCCATGCTAATTATTAAGTCTAGACGATCATAATGGAGCCACCCACAAGCTACCACTTCATACACTGCCAGGCTTGATAGGACGGATGTTTTTGTGAGCGGGATGGTCAGGATTCCGTTGAAACAGGATGATTGGATATTACATACCGTACATACCTGATGTCCTGTAGCGCTTTGACGACTGTTTTCGTGGCACCCTTGATTGCGACTCGGACCTAAAAAATTGAAAGATAAACGCAGAAGCACCGAAAGTGAGTGATTGCGATCTCATCCTCCGATTTGTTCACTCTAATAAATTGGCTATCAGTCGCGTGAGTTCAATGCTTTCAAGTGATAATGTGATAATGTTAAACATGGGCACAAAGTGCCATGAAAATGGGAGGCACCTTACTTCCATATCAGTGAGCCCGGATGCACATTGAAGAGATGATTCAATGAAGCCTCTTGGATGATAGGCACCCTCCTTTTAGGAACCACACCTTTTCTCAACAAGGTAGAATCGTGGCATTCCACTATATGGGGCATGAACCTTTGCTTTCACGATTTTCGACAATAAAAAAATGTCCCGATTTATGGATGGAAAATTCATACGATTCACGCAAGGTTTTAAGTTCCTCCTGGTCGTCTGTCAGAGTCCCTGTCAGAAGCTCAAGATTGCACCTCCGATCCTGGGCCCCAGGTGGCTACATACTCACTGTCTCATTGAGCTACAGATTCCTAGTTGAGAAGTCTCGCAAGAAAGGAATCCGAGGACGACGGAAGGCAAAAATCGAAGTCTCACGCATATACCAGACTTGAAAGTAAGGTGGAAGCGAGCAGGTCATCCAGCTCAAGGAGAGAAAGGAACATGCGTACTGGTGCTAACCGTACCGTTACAGTTGAAACACCCTGCATCAGTGTGGTGACTCGGTGAGCCTCTCGGGCTTAGGCTTACCAAACCTTATCGCTGCCATACGTTAAGAATGGTAGAAGAAGCGGACCATGAATGAGATCTTCTGTTTGGATATGCCAAGATAATGTCTTGCTCAACAATCCGGCCTATTAACTCGCCGAATACCGCAAAAGGACAACTTGGTGTGGTGGACCTATGTTGCTTTTTTTGGTTCAGGGAGATTACGTGTCTGGAGTGAAAACGAAGGGTGTTCTCTTAGCACGGGAATGGATTCGGTCTCGCAGTTCTGCAACATGTAATCTGAGGAGACAGATCTGGAGTAAAGAAATGGTAAAAAAGGTTAGTTGCTCAAGAGCTCTCTTATCCCAGAAATCACCTTTCTTCCTCAAGTCGGTCCTCCACTTATATTTCCTTTGAATTTCATCTTGTCTTACCACTCTTCCTAGGCTTTTGCTATCGTCTCTGGAAACACTATATCAGTCAATATGGCCTACCAAGGAATCTCCGATCATGGTAAGCTTTGGCATCAGTGTTGACAAACTGTTTACACCTCTCACCACCGCTCCTTCCAGAATTACAGGCAATTGTGGAGAAAATTAGTATGTACCGTTCTTTCGCATCGTTGGCAATGCTGAGTCTATACACCAACAGACGACGAAAACTTCTTCGAGCTGGTCGTCGCTCTCGATCCTACTGATCCCGATTATGTCGACGATCTCAAAGCCACCAAAGAGTCTCTCAGTGGCGAGAAAGCAGGTTCCGGGAGTCTCAAGCTCGCATCTGCTGCCGGTTCGCTCGTCTGGCACCTCGACGGCAAGACGGGATACGGTTCGTGCAATAAGACAGCTACTGGCACCTTCTCTGGTGGCAAGCTCCCTTCTGGTCTTCAAAGTGGGACATACGAATTGTACCTGCACAAGGACAGTCGGACCAAGTGCGAGTTGAAGCTCAGTCCTAAGGGTGGGGCGCAGCCCTTTTCTTGGAATGGAAAGGGGATACAGAAGGGTCTGAGCAACCGTGACGGCCAGCCTTGGACCGGAAAATACTCCTAAATGAAGAATTGGCCGGTAGTACGTATTTCCGACTCCATGTTTTTTTAATTGATGAATTTTTAGAATGCCGGCTTTCACAATGTTGACATGTTTTCTCAAAGTCTTTTCTTTTCTTGATACTGTCCTGTTGTCTGCTTTGAATGTACTTGAATCGTGTTTGTCTGAGTGCTTGAGTGTGTGAACATTCAAGCTCCCGAGTCTTTCGATTTGAAGCTTGAGCTTGCCTCTGATTCAAATGCATCTTAGGGACCTCCTACCGCCGGTCTTCAAAGGCATCTAGAAAAACACGTTCAACTTATCAGGGTCTTGTGTACAAACTTGAAAGACTTCAGGCAAGACAGAGGCATCCATAAGATTTATACCTCAATATAGCATTAATATAATCATATGTGACCTTACTGGTATTGTGCGATGTCGGCACGGGTGCCGAGAGTGGAGTCTGTCCCTTACTTAGCCTCCGCTCACTTGCCTACGTGAACAGAGTAAACACCCCAAAGGATGAACGATGAACGTTTGAAACCAACTCGAGCGACTTGCGTGTCAAGATCCAAGCAAGAGCAAATTTAGTTATCACAGTCACATTATCACATGTCTTGACGGTCAACCACTTTGACGTACCAAAATATCCACCGCGACGTTAGCATGCGTCTTGTTATCAAACCACAATGTTGCTCTCACAGGGTCTGGCTAACAATGCCACAACCTCAACATTCCTTTCCGCACTCATAGCGAACTAGTGTAATGCTAATAACCTCCCAGTTAGTAACCTCAGTTAGTAACCCTGGTTATTAACCGGTTAGTAACATGGGGCTCCAGACAGCAGGTTAATAATTGTGAATAACTCTAGATAGCCTCGAATTCATTCCTGTGACCTTTCCTCATGCTGAAAATGTATTTGACGCAACAGAAATCGGTCCAGCTGAGAAACGGCATGTCCAAATATAGCTATGTGACTGAGCAGTTTTCATAAGGTCACATCATGACAGCTCGCGCTTTTTGCGCTGCTTGAGCTTCTCCGAGACATAACCAGAAATAATGCCGGCAGCCATCGCAGCTACATTCCTTGATGAACTCGACTTATTTCTCTTTTTGGTTGATCGCTTACCACAACAAGTGCCGCTCAAAACCCCAGATGAAAGCGCCTTTTCGGATTTCTTTGCCGACCCCTTTGTCCCAGACCAAGAGCACTTAGAGATGTCTGGAGATGTCTGTTCCACGATTTCCGAACATCTAAAACGTGTTTTTGGCTGGCAGGCCCGCACTACCAAAGATGGTTTGATCCCGAAGCTAGAACACGGTCCGGGGCTCAAAGCCGTACATCGTGTCCTTTTGGAGTACCATCAGCAACATCCAAACAACGAAGTATTGCAAAAATGGGGACTAGACATCTTAGCGGCCATGAAACATACCTTTGTGATACACGGTGTACCGGTTAGTATCTGCCATTTAAGGAACGCCTCTAAAGGTGTCAACTCAGGTTCCGAGTAAAAATTCCGTGTCTGGTGTCAAGCGTCCCACCGAATCGGATACGGAGCCAGACATACAGGTCATTGCAATCTCAAAGCCTTCCAAAGACAAATCCAAAGGTGGAGCACCACAGAATGAATTACTCAACAAGATCGTTTTGAAATCAAATGATGATGGCCGTAAATCTTGGTCATGTATTGCTTGCAAGGTAAAATATGCTGGAAATGCTCAATTGGCTCGAGCAATCTGACATGCGAAGGACTGCCATAAACTCCAGGAAATACCCAGAACTTCAATCTAACTCCTGCCAATGCTGCTCGTGAGTTTAAAACCCAGATCGAAGCTTATTGGCGTGGGGACTACCCATTCAAGCATCCATTCAAAGGAGATGATCCTCTAGAGTGGTGGAATGAGTTGGCATTCAATTCAAACTCACCAGTATTGGCAGTGTGTTTTTTTTTCAACCGAAATCACGCCTTACCAGATGAATCAGTTTCTTGCGATCCGCTTATTTTCAATTCTGGCAAATTCTATGCCTGATGAACAAACAAATTCAAAATTCACTTGGCTCAACTCTCCATTAAGAGGCCGTCAGAATCCCCAAACACTTGTAGACTATGTACAGATTGGACAATGGTACGAACGGTGGTTTGCTCGCTGTTGAGGTCGCTGTTTTCTTGGTTCTGAAACAGCGGTTGCAGAGGATCTACTCTCCTCGGATGTTTCTGCCGCCCCCGGAGTTTGTTCATCTCAGTTGGTTGGTTTTCTTATCTGATCTTCTGCTGCAGTAAACGTGCCCCGCGGGCCGGGGCCGTGGCTACCGAACAGTTAAAAAACATGATGAGCTTATCTTAAAGTCCAGCGGGGTAGCTGGAATATCTTAAGATATCTCAGAGTCACAACTTAAGTTGTATAGCTACTACTATGTACAGTACACTACTACTATGTACCAAACTTAAGACCCCCACTTAAGACACAACCTTGAGACTCAAATTTAAGACTCAAATTTACTCAAACTTAAGACGCCAACTTAAGACTAGTGATGTTACGGCTCAGCTCGGCCCAGAAGCCGCGGCTCCCGGCTGGCTCAGAGCGGCCTAGGCTCACTGAAACCTGAGCCTGAGCCTTGAGATACGGCTCAGGCTGGCTCAGGCTCGGCTCAGGCTCAAGCCGTGGCTCACTGGGTAGAGCCTAACCGCCATCATCGGGTTGCTATAATTGGAATCAGAGTCGGAAAAAACATATTGTGAATGAAATTTTACCTTACAGAGTGAAACATTGGCAGTTCTTCAGTCTAACTGTAATATGAAGCGTTGTAGTGAGATGAAGACTTGAGAAAGAACTAACCGACATCAAACTGACATCAAACCGACGTGTTCATAAGCGCCATGGCACCTGATGGAAGCCTGCAGGGGTGTACCTAAATTGGGAAGTTACCAAAAATAGAATTGATAACAAGGTTGTACCTCACGTGCGGAGCCGCAGCCCAAGCCACAGCCTACGGCTTTCCAGATCTCTAGCCTGAGCCGTGAGCCAGAATAGGCCGTTGTTTAGGCCCGGCTCAGCTCAGCTTCAAACGGCTCGGCTCGGCCGGCTCTGCGGCTTGAGCCGAGCCTACAACATCACTACTTAAGACGCCACTTGAATCTTTTGATGCTACTTAAGACTCACACTCTTAAGACACACAATCTTAAGACTTGGGCCATCCACTTTCACAAAACTCACAATGTCTTGGCAGGTAGTCTGGCCACATCAAAATCCCTCAGGTACTGATCCCCAGCAGCCAACCCACCCAGTCAATGATAACTAACCAACTCTCGTTAGCGAGTGGCATGCCACTCAAATGATCCGACACAATAGTCGCATCTAGTAGCAGGTGCATACAACATAATCGTTGTTGATCACCCAGATGGGCTTGCAGATAGTCTGGAGACACATATTTGTGTCTCTTCAGACAGTTCCAATGGTGGTCCGAGACAAGGTCCAAAGTGGGGTAGTATTTGTTCTCTTTGTTGCTTTACAAGGTCACGTGCACACGCCAACAACACCGGTCCGAAGTCCAGACGCGATCCCTCGCTGACTGTAGCAGAACGGCTTCATTTGGATGAGAATGGATGGGTACAACTGCGACACTGGCAGGCAAATACGAGTCGCGTTCTGAAAGTGAAAGAACACTTGCAGTTGGAGAAGAACGGATGGGTAGAATTGTAATGCTATGATTGAGTAGGAATCAGACTACAATGTTTTTGTCAAGGTGGTCTTTTACTATGTGACTTTTTGTTTTGATATTACGCGTCTCAACTAGGGCTCCATGTAAAAGTCCTGACTTTCTGACTCCGACTTTTTAACCTGTTATTAACTGAGTTAATAACAGTATTTCACTCAAGGGGTTTAGGAGGCCTGTTAGAAAGTGTCTCAAGCTGTTAGAAAGTCTATATGATTCAGATGGAAAATACTAATAGATGCAGCTTTTAGATAACTCTAGAACCTATTGGCATGACTCAGAGCCAAATGGGGGTTTGTCAAATCATTTGAGGCATCAGCTAGTAGCAAGACTGTCATTTGAACACATACATTAAATAGCACTTTCAATCTGTAGCTGTCTGAAATTTGGAAAGACTCAGCTTAACTAACACCAAAGTAACTCCACTCCAGCTGAAAATGCATCAAGAACTACTTTTTAACCTACCTTGAGTTTCTAACTGGTTAGAAAGTCTTTTCTCACTTGTTTTTAACAGTTTCTTGCTGTTAGTTAGAAAGTAGTTAATAACACCTATTAAAAAGGGGTCTCAGACCCCATGAGTTAATAACTTGTTATTAACTCTGCCAATACTTTTACACTGAGCCCTAGTCTCAACACAATACAATAACTCGAATGCGGAGCCAATGTGGACACGTGACCCACATCCCTTACCAGCTACCACAATCCCACCACTATCAAGGGGCTGGGTACAGACGAATATGTCTCTACCTGCAGAACAGATGACGAGTATGTTGTACTGGTTGACCCTGTGTGATGTGGAGACATAACGATTATGTTGTGTCTACACACAGGACATGTGCATGCCACTGCCACCTTGGATGAGATCAGAGCTGATTCCCTTGGGACTCAACAGAACATGGGTTGTGACTTAAGAATTGGAGTTAATATGTTGTAAGATATGTATTGTTGGAAGACGTGTTAAGGTCATGTCTTAAGTTTGAGTCTTAAGTTGGGGTCTTAAGTTGGGGTCTTAAGTTTGAGTCTTAAGTTTGAGTCTTAAGGTCGCGTCTTAAGTTGGGGTCTTAAGTTTGTACATAGTAGTAGTGTACTGTGCATAGTAATAGTAGCTATAGTAACTTAAGTTGTGACTGGAAGATATCTTAAGATATTCTGGCTACCCCGCTGGACTTTAAGATAAGCTAAGCCAGTTGTTGAACAGTTGGTGGAGATGGCTGCCAGCATTGATAAAGCAGCCTTCTGTTGATATTATATGCATTTGCATATCCGTTGACTTCGTTTTATTGACTGGTTTCAGATTCATAAGAATGGTCTTGACGCGTATGTAAGTGCCTTTTGTATATATATCATTGACTGACTGACGGTCTTGCCCTTTAGCTATTTATTCCTGAAAATGCTCATCTACATATTCCTCGTGTTTACTATTTTGACATTTCTGGTCATTAGTAGCAGTCAGAGTGGCCGATTATGGCCGATTCTGATGTCGATTCTGAAGCCAATTATGACACGATTCTGGAGTGACAGAATCGACGATTCTGTCATAATCGTCATAATCGGCGAAT
>QLOY01001310.1:0-42343 GCA_003313965.1 Megacollybia marginata
TTGTCGTTCGATGCATGATCGACGGTTATACCGGTACTAGTACTTTTCCTTGTTCTTTATTTGACTTGATGTATCCAAAGGGTCGTACTACTCAAAAGGCGCTGGATCGTTATCTCTGAGAGCAGCAAGAACATGCAATTCCGCACCAACCACTGCAATTCCACAAACGACTGCAATCCTATAAGCAGAGTCCACTCTTGTTATCGTTCGGAACATATAATTGCGGTATCGCATTCAAAAGGTCAGTCAGCGCTTACAAGTGATCGGAATCCGTTCCGATCGTCCTCGTCATTGCTTCTTCCGTGGCACACATAATCCCGCCACCTGGACTTCCATGATGAGTGTCCGCCGCCGTCCATGTCAAAAATATGCTGCCACTTCCTTTTTCCTTCAACATCGCGGGAATCACTGCGGAGAACCTATAGCAGAACGCGACAACGCTCCGAGAAACAGCATACGATAAGCGTGTCGCATGGATCTAGGTGGAATCAATCAGATTATCCAAAAACAAAATGTTAGTAACACATCATGATATCAGAACGCTTCGCGTTGCGACAGACTCGCCTAGTTTTCTGCACTTGTCTCCAGAATCGGAATTCAGAGGCGAATCATTTTAGACATAGACATATTACCTCTGTCCTGTGTTTTCAGCATCGATTTTTTGTGAGACTTACTGAGGCTTCAGACATGTAAACCGGTGCCGGGAGGGAGCTCAGGTATGCACGAAATCTTGCAGTGATGTTGAAATCTAATCCCTTGATTGACGATTCTCAGCTCCACGTCGATCCGATCTGTTCAGAAAGGTCCCGAAGTACCTGTTTTTCAAAAAACGAAATCTTTTTACTGAGGGGATGGCTGGGGATGTGCGTCGCAATAATTATCCGAACCCTGTTCGCACTTGACGCACCAACGTTGTTGCGTGCCGTCAAGACTCTTCGTAAGAAGCTCTGTCGCTTGTGTGTGTTTTGTCGATGCCATAGCCTCCGTGTGACGTCCGAACTAGGCGTTCCGAACTCGGCGGCCACATCTGCCTGAAAATAGTATAAAAGCCTCTTTGCTAAGCTTGTAAGACCATTCTCCTACTATCGCTTCAATGTCTCTAAACAACACTGCAGATTCAAACACGCTTAAGGTAGTACTGTGCTCCAAGATGAACTCTCAGGTCTGACTGCTCCCAGATCATGGCACCCGAGGAGAAAGCGGCAATTAGGAGTATCCTGCGCAACTTTCTTCAGCAAATGGGTCTCCCTTTCCGCCAAATTCCCCTCGATCCAGCGTTTATTAACGCTACTGTTGAAGATGGTCTTCAACATTATGGTCTCAGGAAAGAGGACATGGATTCAGAATTGTTTCGCCACTCCTTGATTAGTGCCGTTGCGATCACAGTCACGACGTATGGTCATCACAAAGATATGCGCATTCAGTATTGGATCGCGCTCTACACGACTTATCTCATATTTTTTGACGATCTCTCGGTCACCGAGCCCGACTGTTTGCGCGAATTCCATTCCAGATTCGTATGCGCTGAACCACAGCAACACCCGCTGCTCGATAGCCTGGCTAGCCTCCTCCGAAAAGCCAGGGAATGCTTCAATCCTTCAGCAGCGAATCTGATTGTAGCCAACTCCCTGGACTTCATCACTGGCCTTATTCTCGATTATGACCACAAGCATATGAAGGTAAAGTAGTCTGCTTATCGGTCGACTTCAAGCTGATGGGACCCAAGGTTCATAAATCTGCACGGAATTATCCTCGCTATTTCAGAACGATGATGGGTGCACCGACTGTGTATGCGGTCTGCATATTCCCACCTCACATCTCTGTGGATGTCTACGTACAAGTTCTGCCTGATATAGTGAACTACCTCGACGACGTCAAGTGAGTTTCTACCGGTCCAGTTCCTTTTTGTCTGACTGAGTGAATAGCGACATATTTTCATTTTACAAAGAGGAGCTTGACAACGAAGATACCAATCACATCTCCCTCCTCGCTAGCGTCCGCGGATGGACGAAGATTCAAGCACTACAGCATCTTGCTGACTTCTCCGTCGAAGGCAGTACGGCTGCTAAGGACGTTCTCGCGGCCCATCCTGAGGCCTACGAAATCTTTACCAAGTCTTTTCTCCCCGGATATGTTGGGTTCCATGCGGCAGCAGCGGAGCGATACAAGTTGAATGAGTTGGATCTGGCAGATTAAACGGGTCTATGCCACGAGAAAGGAAGTTATGTACCAATCTATACCATATGTAATTAATCATCTGAATGGTTTTGCGACAAGGGTTTCCCTTTACCAGTAACAAGTCCTGAGAACTCTATACATGAAAGTAACACAAATTTTACAGAGGACTCGAGTACTCAAAACGCGTCTTTCAAAGCTATCACTGCCTATCGATCAAAACACGCACTTTTATCTACGTAGATCGTTTGCATAGACATGCATGAGTCGACATCTATCATAGTATTCTACCTCGTGCCCGTGATAAATAGTCATCGAGTACTATCTAGACAGACCAAGCACGATCGCAGCAGAGGAACATACGATGTGGTTTAATTGAAGAATGATTTCAAGTTGGGTCTCGAAAGGTAAGAGACTAGACCAGCAGTGACATAACTCGGGGTCCACTCAGCGGATACATGAAGACACACGAGCCCGAGACTCGGATGATTGACATCGAAGAAAGAACAGTATCAGTATTCAGACTGTCCAGGCTGTCTATGCAGATGTCATTTGAGAGTTAATGACATGACTCATGATGAATCTATACTCTACGCATTAATAATTTAATGATGGAAAATTACAACTGCCAGTGAAAAGAGTCCGAAGCGCCACAGCGCCACAGCCACCCACAAGGCACCGGATGAACCTGAAGCCGCAGTTTTCACTTACCGTCTACTTACCAAGATTTATACCTGAGGCCTAGGTCTATCTGAACTGATACCGAGTTGATACCGCCGCCACAGAAGCCGCCACAGAAGTGCCGCGTCGAATGATCGTGACCGAGTTAGAATCACGAGACTGTGACTATCGTGACTCAAACTAGCCTGTGCGCGTGCTTGCAGCTGTACTTGCGTAGTACCAGGTGTCGGCTCACCAACACAACAGCATTCCGGGCTCCTCCTTCGAATCAGAAAAGACATTTGCCTGTTCCATATTCAAATCTACCTCCTTAGATCGGGAAAATGGTACTTTATGGCTCTCGTTCAATAATCATGTAGTTACTTCGTCAAAAACGGTACGTGCCACTCACCAGCTCCATGCCAGGAGACCAGAATTGAACCACTTGTCCAGATGACAAGATACTTAAAATAAGTTCGGTTCCACGACTCCACGGGACCATCGCAACCTGCGCTATTCTTTCACTGCAAGCACGATGACGACGACCTTTGC
Source organism: Megacollybia marginata (assembly GCA_003313965.1). Lineage (NCBI taxonomy): Eukaryota > Fungi > Basidiomycota > Agaricomycetes > Agaricales > Porotheleaceae > Megacollybia > Megacollybia marginata. Next base: position 3,388 of record QLOY01001310.1, read on the forward strand.
ATATCCCAATGTAAGATATATCGAGATGAACAGCAAAACTGCCATTCCAGTTATCGGTATGTCCCAGTGTCGGTGGATGGATCGTGTGTTAAGCATTGATCTTGCAGGATTGGGTGGCTGGGCTCCGCCCACAGAAGAAGCCCGCAAGGAAGCCAAAATCTGGATCTCTTCAGCCATCAAGGTTGGTAGACTTGCGTCGGTCTCACTAACTTGATTTTGGCTCATATTAATCAGGCTGGCTATAGGCACATCGACACAGCTCTCTCGTATGGTGAGAAATTCAGTTGTATTAGTCAGATCATAGGCTGACATTCTGTGAAAGGTACTGAAAAGGTGGTTGGGGAGGCTATAAGAGAATCCGGTGTGCCCCGCGAAGATATTTTTGTCACAACGAAGCTACCGTGAGGTTTCTGTGTGGTCATCCATCTTCGCGAAACTCATGACTACTTTTAATAGATGGAACCATCACACATGTGTTGCAGAGTCATTCCAGCGCAGCCTGGATAATCTTGGAACGGGATGGGTCGATCTCGTGAGCTGCTAGCTTCGTACTCTGTTCGATGTTGCTGAGCTTTCCCAGTACTTGATGCACTTCCCTATTGCAATGGAATATGATCGTATGTGTACTGGCGTCAGCTTTGCTGTTTCGCTGATACCAGGTTAGCCGACACGTTCGATCCTACGAACCCGGATGGAACTCTTCGTGCCGACAAGAAAGTGAAATTCCAAGACACTTGGGAAGAGATGACGAAGTTGCTCGCAGGGGGCAAGTGCAAAGCGATCGGTGTTAGCAACTTTTCGATCAAGACGTAGGTGTTACTGGACCTCGATCCGTCTATTATTCATGCCGCTCACAGGCTCGAGGAATTACTACAGAGCAGCAAGGTTGTTCCTGCTTGTAACCAAGTGGAGTTCGTAATCTCGTTTTGACGTTCCTTTCTAGGCTGACCAATTTACAGATTGCATCCATACCTAGCTCAAAACGATCTACGTGAATATTCTCAGAAGAAAGGCATCGTGACGGTTGCATATACACCAAGTGGTAAGCAGACCACTCTCAGCGTATCACTTGATTCATATTCTTGGTCAAGGCTATGACGTCGTCCGTGGCGATTCGACGATCCTCGCAATCGCAAAGAAACATGGCGTATCCTCCAATCAAGTTATCTTGGCCTGGCATCTTAGCAGAGATACTGTTGTTGTTCCGAAGAGTTCTAATGCCGAAAGACAGAAGGATAACCTGAACGTAAGTCACTTCAGTGAATACATTCTTCTTTTTTACAAATTCCACAGCTTCCCACTCTGGATCAAGAGGATATCAAGAGCATTAACGCGTTGGATCGTGGACAGAGACTATGCAATAAAATAGATGAGAAGGGCGAGTTTAGTGGGTGGCCTCGCGAGTTCCTTGGCTGGTGAATGCGTATATGCGAACTGAAGTCCATAAGACATGATTGGCAAACTTGAATCTAACTGCTGTAGGTCGAGCGATGTCAATGTGAAAGATCCTGGTCCATAACAATCACGTGATAGCAGTGCGACCTTAACCTTTCCTCAAATATCTGCAAGCAAATATCTGCCAAAGCAAAGATGATTCGGCTACCTCCAAGTTCTTTGTTTTGGTCATCGGTCGCGTTCAATGACTGCCCGGACCGCTCATCACCGCGTGACTCTGTAGTATAACACAAGGTGGAGAAGATGAAGTGTTCTTCATGGCTCTGCACTTCTTAATCCTGTATCTGCTTCCTGCTGTCCTAGCTGTAGCTCCAAGCGGTCCTTGGGACCAGTTCAATTTCGCGCCAAAGTCGAAGACAGTCTACGCGACAAAAATTTACCGTACTGAAGGTGCTGTACGTGGTGCACAGAATCTAGTATCGGGAAATGAAAGCGCAACATTGACTGGCCAAGATTCGTCTCTTACATTGGACTTTGGCGTTGAAGTAGCCCTTTCAGCCTCACTTTTACCTGCATTCACTTTGACCTAGGTCGGTGGTTTGATCTCCCTCAACATTGATGCTGTGAATTCTTCCTCCTCGATGGCTCTGGCATTTACGGAGTCACCCATGTTCATTCGTCCTCTGTTTTCGGATGATTCAACATACCCATCTGAAAATACAACCTATGACGGCGCTTTGTACATTCAGGCACCCCTGTCAACTGGGTTTTGGACACAACCAGCGTATTCCTTGCGAGGTGGTTACCGATACCTCACAATCACGTCGACTTCTGATCAATCAATAACCATATCGAACGTTTCTTGCGCGATATCTTTCATGCCTCATGTCGACGACCTGAGGGCATATTCGGGCTACTTTTATGCCTCCGACCCGGTTTCCAGTGATCCAAACTTACTTAACAAGAGTAGGTCTCAGTGCTTATTTCTCGTGTATTCTGACATGCTTTTTAGTTTGGTATGCAGGAGCATACACCGTTCAGACAAACACTGTTCCGTTGCATACAGGACGTCAAGTGCCTTTCGAGTCCGCGGGAAGTAGGTTAATTCTCCTGCATTTTGGACAACGCTGACTTCTTTCAGATTGGGCGAACAATGCTACCTTAGGCGTCGCAGGACCTATTATTGTGGATGGTAAATAAACAGGCAATCATTGCTTTTATTGTTCTAATCTATTCCAGGTGCGAAGAGAGATCGGGCTGTATGGCCAGGTACGTGCAGATTATCGAAAAAGCCTTGCTTTTGATTTCCTTTAGGCGACATGGGTATCGCAGTCCCAACACAATTTGTATCGACGTACGATTTGCTTCCAACCCAAAACGCCTTGTCAACGATGTTTGCTGCTATCAATCCCATAACCGGTGCGCTACCTGAGTCCGGCCCACCTCTCAGTCAAACCGGCTCCGATACTTACCATGCTTGGACTCTTATTGGAACCCGTAAGTTCGACGCTTTTGCTTCGCATCTGTCAATGCTCCACAGATAACTATTTTCTTTACAGCGGTGACACGGAATGGTTGGAGACTGTGTGGCTTAACTATACCAAAGCCGTGGCTTTCCTGGAGGGTAAAGTAGACAGTAGCGGGTTGATGAACGTTACCGGTCTGAGGGATTGGGCTCGTTTGGGACAAGGCGGGCATAACTCTGAAGGAAACGCGTTGCTTTACAAGGTATATGCATCTGGCTACCTTTCTGAGAGCTTACTTCTTTCCAGGTGTTGACTACTGCTGCTGATCTGGCTAGCTATGTCAACGCCACTTCCCTTGCTTCCGCATGGACCGTCAATGCTACGAATCTCAAAGCCAAGTTTAATGAAGCCTTTTGGGTTGAGAGTGCTGGTCTTTATCGGGACAACGAAACGACGACTCTCAGTCCTCAGGACGGCAACTCATTTGCGGTATTGTACAACCTCACGACTTCGAAAGCGCAAGCTTCGAGAATCAGTGCAGGGCTCCAAAAGAATTGGAATGATCTTGGCCCTGTAGCTCCAGAACTCCCGGATACCATTACGCCGTTCATTAGTGGCTTCGAGGTGGGCCATTATTCTGATCTGGCCTTGCGCTGAACTGTGATAGCTGCAAGCACATTTCGAGTCCGGGAATGACGATCGTGCTTTGGATCTTTTACGAAGAGAGTGGGGTTACATTCTGAATACAAATCTGTCCGTGCACAGCACACTTCTGGAAGGCTTTACCTCCAATGGTTCCGTAGGGTAACTGAGATATTCTCTTGCGACTACGTCTGATTTACAAATAGCTATCGATCATATGATGGATATAATTATGATCCGTCCTACACATCTCATGCTCACGGATGGTCTTCAGGTTAGTGTTATAGCCCCGTACGTAGTAGTCACTGAATTCCGTCCCTAGGTCCCACCTCCGCATCGACTTTCTATATACTTGGTTTGACCATAACCACACCTAAAGGTCAGACATGGTCTGTCGCACCCCACCTGAGCGGCTTAAATGCTGCGGAAGGTGGCTTCGAGACATCGTTGGGGTGGTTTGGTGTCAAGTGGGCCAGAAACAGGCAGACTTTCGAGTTGAATATAACGGCGCCCACTGGGACCACTGGAAACGTCAAGTTGCCTGTCACAGGGACCGTTCGATTGAATGGGAAGAAGATAAATGCTCCTGGAGGGGAGGTCAGTTTGGATGGTGGTAATCAATCTTTCTCCGTTACTCAAAACTAAGTGTACCATCAATATAAAGACATACATCCAACATTGCAGGCATTGCTAACAGAAGCTCATCAAACACGCTAGTCATCGTTAGGGTGTCGATTAATTCGGAAGCAACAGGAGTAACACCTTGTATTTGAACGTGATTGGATGCGTCTTTTCGGCATATTAAGAAATGCGACAGCCAAAAATTCTAAGTTGTCCAGACAAGTCAAAACCGCAATGTCTTCGATGTCGAGAAAGGATCATTCAATTTGGTTCGTCGTCTGTGGAGGACATGCGACTGGCACTGTAACGCGCGCTAGGTCTCTAGCGTTACTACCACATCTACGATTCGGAACTACTTACGGCTGCATGCAACTCAATCGAAGATATCAGAAGTATCACGCTAAAGTTCGGCGTGGTTGAAGGTACATTCTGGTCGTGATAGCTCTTCGAAATCATTCATGGAGCAAGGGATGAAGAGAACGTCGGTGCTGAAACCAAGATTATATAGCAGGTCTACTTGCCGTTCCGGGGGAAATGTGTGCACCGCGTATGCGAGTCCAGTACAACGAATTTCATGATAAAAAATAGGACCATTGGCCATCCGTGAAAGGAAAGAACTCCCATGGAGTCATCGTTCCAAGAGCTTCGTTTCTCCTCGATCCATTCTTTCGCTTCCTTGTAATTGCAAAATACTGACAGGACCACGCATTACCTGCAACGGTTTATCACTCTGTTGGACAGACTCGAGATGAATATTGTGTTGGGAAATTGTATGCCAGTGTGCCACATGCTGATTATTTTTTTGTTGAGTCCTGGAGATTAGTGAGATGTCGTGATCACAACTGAACGAAGGAGGACATAGAGTCTGCAAGTATGTTAAAAAGAACTGATGCTACACATCTTAGCTTGAGTTGCCAATTGCCATGTGACCGTAGTGACTTCCTACCCAAAACGACGAAATCGTTAATATGACTCGAGCGGTTCGTCCGCAGTACCAACAATGTCTGCTCCCACCAAAAAGGCCCAGGCCACCAAGGTGGCAGCAAATAATTTCGTGACCTCAGAACAATTCTTCAGAGACTACACATTCAGCCTCGACCATGACTTCGAGAAAGACGGTCGACAAGCCTCTTTTGCAGAGAATCATCCCATGCAGTGGGGAACTGAATTTGCCAAGATTCAGCCGTCCATATCTCCCAATTATGTCGCTTGTAATGCCGACGAAACTCTTCTGGCTGCTGCTTGCGGAGGCAACGTTCTAATCTACGACATGTCTTCTCTGAAACACATCCAGACACTTCGTGTTATTCCTCCGGGCCAATCTGGTTGTGTAGAGTTCCAGCCAGGCTTTCCTGGTAATAGGCTTGTGGTCAACCTGAGCAATCGCACTGTTCAGAATAACCGTGGTTTAATGTACCACTCCATCGAATTCTGGGATGTTGACCAAGCTCTTCGTGAACCATTTGTCGATGTCGACGAAGTTCCTGCTTACATCTCTGACCCATCAGCTGCAGCTATACGTGCTATCAAAGACGAATTACAAAAACACGATCAAACGCTAGCAGATGCGGACCAGCAAAAGCTTCAAACCAGTATCTCAGACCTATTGAGTATGGTGATCGTCGACGATCCGGGTCAACGTCTATGGAAAAGCAGGGGTTCTGGCTTCTCTTTCAGTTGCGACGGCTCATTCTTTCTCTACAAGCCAGATAAACATGACATCGTCGTCGTCGATTCCACAAGTTTTGAAACGAAGTTCAAATTGGTGGAAGCTCACAGTGACTACATCAGCTGGGTTGAAACATCACCCGATGATCGTCTCATTGCGTCTTCATCTTGGGATTGTACAGTGAAAATATGGGATGCCACTGACGGTAGCCTGGTACACACTCTCCTTGGTGCCACGACACAGACCTGGAGAGGCGCCTTTTCCCCAGACGGACGGCTCATTGCTTCGGGTTCTGGTGATAAACATGCACGAATCTGGAATGTTGAGAGTGGAGAACTACTGCACTGTCTCGAAGGCTTTGATGATTGGGTCCGCACATTGGCATTCTCTCCAGATTCTCGTAGCCTTGCTACAGGTGCTGGAAGTGGTACTCTGAGAATTTTCGATGTCTCGTCTGGCGAGAGTCGGCAGTTTTGGCAGATTCAGAAAGGGATTCCGGCTCGGAGCTTCATTGAAGTCAACTCGATCCAGTACGACACGCGAGGGCGAGTTGTTTTTCGTCCAAATTTGTGGACAACATTTGTTTATGACCCCGAGACGAATGTTAAATGGCAGTTCGAGAAATCGCCAGATGTAGAGGGGAAACAACCGATAGGGAACACGATACTCACAAAAGATGGTCTCGTCAGTGTAGATTATGATGGTGCAGTCAGATTCTGGAAGTATTTCTAACCGTTACGCGTCAATTTGTAAAACTACGTCCGTCTAGTGAACTTGTACTCTTTCTTGTTCCAAACAAAAGTCCTATGAAACACGTTAGCCAGTGTAATAAATATGGTCAACTGGAGTGATTTACCCTTCTCTACGTTCTCGAACGTATTCTCCAACTTTTCCTGCCAATAAGGTATCAACCACCTTCATGATACGAGGGAAGCTGGCTGCATTAACCGGGTTCTCATCGGCATATAACGACTGACACCACAAGTAAAGGACAACCAGTGCGAAGTCTGGCATTGAAACCTAGTTGGACTCAGCTAACACTCAGTTTAAGACGATCTTTAGGCTTACCTTATCACCTGCATAAAACTTTCCTCCACTCTCTTCAAGCAACTTCTCGTGCCAGACCAAAAGGCCGGGAATCGTCGCTTGAATATGTTGCTTATGCTTCTCACCACGCAATTCAACTGTGGGAAGGTTTACCGTAGTGGCTATCTCATCCCGAAGACTGAATAACGAAGAGACGATAGAAAGCGCATTGGCTTTTTCAAACAGGGATGTTGGGAGGAGGTTGTGTTTTTCCGCAAGGTAGAATTCGATTGAGGAGGATTCCCAAAGGTGCTAGACAGTGTATATGAGTTTGGATGAGGTAGTTTCGATTTGAACGTACTTTGACAGTTCCATCTGCGCCTTTGATGGTCAAACGAGGTAACTTGCCGAACTTTTGTTCCGCCTGGGTGGATGGCCAATCCTCCTAAGGAGCACAAGTCAGATGTTGTTTAGGTGCGTCGAAGTGTGCTCACAGGAAAGATGCACTCATACTTTGCCCCAGAATATTCAAGAATAGATCTCGTGAGGTCGGCACGCGGCCAAGAGTTGAAATTGTACAGTTCGTATGTTTCTTGAGAGGACATTGGTATGAATGTAATAGTAGCGATATATCAATGCCTTTAAGTACTTCTGGGGTGGGTTCTTTACTAATATGCCGATTGGGTCGCTCTTGAGAAATTACATCAAGCTGACTGAAGCTTTGATGCAGGTTCGGTAGAGTCTTGCCTTTGCCATACCATTTACAGTGCCAAGTTGGTCAGAGATGAATAAGCAGGAGAAAAAATGCTTAGTGAGCGGTACGTTTGACACGCGAGTTAACGTTGGCTCTAGGGCAGCTGGCGACCCGCTGGTTTGACGAGAGATCCAAAATGGTCACGTGTATTTTATCATGCTCGCTTCGCGACGCGTCGCGCCTAAAATAGCATCGACGGTATTGATAGCCAACCCTTTGTAAACGAGGTCTGGAATATTTAATGCTAGACGTATTGTAATACTGATGTGAGTTGGAGTTATCCAATTTGTCAAGTATAAGCCTGAGTATACTAAGTGTCCAATAGTTAGTCTTTCCATTCTTGGTGCTCCGGTCTATACCTCGTCTACTGCAGCAGAAGCTCACAAAACCTATAATTTCGCAGTCGCCTGCATTCTATGAGTCTGACCAGTGACTACCAGACTCGTTTACCTTCAAGTTGCTACAGTACGGACTACTATTCTGATTCTCAGTCAATCATCATTCGCATTATATATGCAGCAAAGTCTGTTATATCGTTGCCCATTCGGATTGCGGTAGCGATCCGTCGAGATATAGAGATGACTGATAAGTACTCGATAAGTACCTATCCTGCAGGGGAGTTATTGAAGTTGATATGCAATTATGTTGTTCTAATTACCTACAACGTTCTATGTAGACATAGGAGGCATAGTTTCTGTCTGTTACTCACAAAAGATGGTTTCATCCACGTAGATGGTGCAGTCATATTCTGGAAGTAATCATATAACCTGCTTTTACGATACAAATCATTTTGCCGATGTAAGTTTTCGACTATTAACAAACTTGTACTCTCTCTTGTTCCAAACAAAAGTCCTATGAAACACGTTAGCCAGTGTAATAAATATGGTCAACTGGAGTGATTTACCCTTCTCTACGTTCTCGAACGTATTCTCCAACTTTTCCTGCCAATAAGGTATCAACCACTTTCATGATATGAGGGAAGCTAGCTGCATTAATCGGGTTCTCATCGGCATACAACGACTGACACCGCAAGTAAAGGGCAACCAGTGCAAAGTCCGGCATTGAAACCTAGTTGGACTCGGATAACACTCAGATCAAGACGATCTTAGGCTTACCTTATCACCCACATAGAAAATTCCTTTACTCTCTTCAAGTAACTTCTCATGCCAAATCAAAAGGCCGGGAATCGTCGCTTGAATATGTTTCTTATGCCTCTCACCACGCAATTCTGTGGGAAAAGTTACCGTAGCGACTATATCATCCCGAAGACTGGATAACGAAGAGACGATAGAAAGCGCATTGGCTTTTTCAAACAGGGATGTTGGGAGGAGGTTGTGTTTTTCAGCGAGGTAGAATTCGATCGCAGAGGATTCCCAGAGATGCTAATACAGCGTCTATGAGTTTTTTTGATGAGGTCTGTTTGGTTTGAATGTACCTTGATACTTCCATCGGCGCCTTTGATGGTCAAACGAGGCAGCTTGCCGAATTTTTGTTCCGCCTGGCTGGATGGCCAATCCTTCTAAAGACAAGTCAGACGTTGGTTTAGGTGGGTAGTAAGTACTAGTAAGTGCTCACCGTAAAGATGCACTCGTACTTTGCTCCAGAAAATTCAAGAATGGGTCTCATGATGTCGGCGCGGACCCAATGGTTGAAGTTGAACAGCTCATATGTTTCTTCTTGAGAGGACATTGGCCCTAAAGAGCGCAAGTCAGATGTTGTTTAGGTGCGTAGTAAAACTCACAGTAAAGATGCACTCGTACTTTGCTCCAGAATATTCAAGAATAGGTCTCATGATGTCGGCGCGGACCCAATGGTTGAAGTTGAACAGCTCATATGTTTCTTCTTGAGAGGACATTGGCGAGGATATGATGGTAGCCGAGAGATATCAACGTCTTTAAATACTCGAGGGGCGGCGTTTATATGCCGATTGAGAAGGCTAGGTGGCAGATAGGATTGGTCTATGACTCGGCGTTTGTAACTTTGTTTGTATAAAAAATTTTTTCGCCATGCAGCGTGATGGGACATTCTGTTAATAATAGGCTGAGGTGAGAAATTCTCTGATAAGATAAAATAGAGTGCATGCACCATGTAGAACACCAAAATGAAACTTTGGTGGCCAAAGCATTATCAATAAACACTTTGAGCAGCTCTGTGGTCACAAAATTTCGATTTTGCTGTCCTACCATGGTGCTATTAACTTGCCGAGGTTGTCACATCTCAGGTGATGTCTCTCCCAATAACTTGAATCGTGTTAGCTCAGTGGCGTCTGTTACCAATTATATGCATGCTGACAATATTCAGGCTCTCCTTTAGGACGGATAGCTCCTGCAATGATAATACAGTATTGGAAAGCGAATAGTAGGGTGCCAGGAACGGACAGGACGAGCAGGCTGACATCGCGAATGCCCAGTGATTCAACCACGAAAAGGCTATCAGAAAATCATTTTCTAGCACATTTTTGGCCAAATCTTCGTGAAATCGTCTTAAGGAGTCTTAAGGTCGATCGCCTGTAGAGCCAGGATGCATACAGAAGCGATTGACAAGCTGCTGACTGGTTTAGTATACCTCATAGACGGCCGCGGCACAAGTAGCAGGCGTCTGCTTCGTGTCGGCTTATCACCTGCATTATAAGCTTTGATGCAGATTTTGCTTTTGCCATACCATTTACAGTGCCAAGTTGGTCAGAGGCGAATAAGCAGGCGCTTGGAGAAAGCTTAGTGAGCGGTACGTTTGACACGCGAGCTAACGTTGGCTCTAGGGCAGCTGGCGACCCGCTGGTTTGACGAGATCAAAAATGGTCACGTGTATTTTTTCCATCATGCTTCGCGACGCGTCGCGCCTAAAAATAGCATTGACGGCGCTGATAGTCTTTGGAGGTGGCACAGTCTTTGTCTATTACTCACAAGAATGTGGTCGTCTTCCAGTCAGATTCCGGAAGTATTCATTTGCCCCCTTTTTACGACACATGTAAATCTACGCTCGACTATCAGTGAACTTGTACTCTTTCTTGTCCCAAACAAAGGTCCTAAGAAACACGTTAGCCAGTCCAATAGATATGGTAAAGTAGAGTGGCTTACCCTTCTCTACGTTCCCGAACATACTCTCCAACCTTTCCCGCCAATAAGGTATCAACCACCTTCATGATGCGAGGGAAGCTGGTTGCATTAACCGGGTTCTCATCGGCATATAGCGACTGACACCGCAAATAAAGGGCAACCAGTGCAAAGTCTGGCATTGAAACCTAGTTGGACTCGGCTTAAGACTCAGATCAAGACGATCTTAGGCTTACCTTATCACCCGCATAGAAAATTCCTTTACTCTCTTCAAGTAACTTCTCATGCCAAATCAAAAGGCCGGGAATCGTCGCTTGAATATGTTTCTTATGCCTCTCACCACGCAATTCTGTGGGCAAAGTTACCGTAGCGATTATCTCATCCCGAAGACTGGCTAATGAAGAGACAATAGAAAGCGCATTGGCTTTTTCATAAAGAGATGTTGGGAGGAGGTTGTATTTTTCAGCGAGGTAGAACTCGATCGCGGAGGATTCCCAGAGATACTAAGATAGTGTGTGAGTTTTTTGATGAGGTCGGTTTGATTTGAATTTACCTTGATAGTTCCATCGGCGCCTTTGATAGTCAAACGAGGTAACTTGCCGAATTTTTGTTCCGCCTGGGTGGATGGCCAGTCCTTCTAAAGGCAAGTCAGATGTTGGTTTAGGTGGGTAGTAAGTGCTCACCGTAAAGATGCACTCGTACTTTGCTCCAGAAAATTCAAGAATGGGTCTGATGATGTCGGCGCGGACCCAATGGTTGAAGTTGTACAGCTCGTATGTTTCTTCTTGAGAGGACATTGGTGAAGATATGATGGTAGCCGAGAGATATCAACGTCTTTAAGTACTCGAGGGGCGGCATTTATATGCCGATTGAGGCTGGACAGATGTATGCGATTGGTCCAGGAGAGTCTTAGAAATGCATTCTGATAAATCACATCAAGCTGACTGAAGCTTTGACGCATTTTCGGGAGTGCCAAGTTGGCCAGAGATGAATAAGCGATCGCTTGAAGAAAAGCTTAGTGAGCCACACGTTTGACATGCGAGCTAACGTCGGCTCCCGCACTAGCTGGCGACCCGCTTGTTTGAGTCTTTTGACGGCAGATCAGAAATGGTCACGTGTATTCATCGTGTGTATACTTTGCGACGCGTCGCCTAGAAGATAGTACACTTTGTCGGCGTTGATATATTGATAAATCAGGTTTGAAATATTTATTGTGACTGCTCATACAGTATTATGAATACTTATTCGGTGAATACCCCCCCTTGATTCCCATTAACACGCTATGCAACACTCGAAACAACTATTTCTTGTTTACTGTTGACTTCTGGAGATGACCAAAGAATCATTGACCGGGTATCCATCACCATAGCTAGGAATGTTGAGCAGACTGCATGGCAAGTTCCGTAGGTATGACGACACGGTATCGGTACGTTCCGTAAAACGCGTGCCACTTGGCACGTGCATATCACGCATCGTCGCGATCTCGGTTGTATAAAACACCCGAATTAAGCTTTGCTCGGCATTTGCTAAGAAAACAAACGGAAAGTGGCTTTTGTGATGAAGGCCGTTCGGTGGTTACCGATGTGACTATTTCAATTGGAATATCGAGGTCAGGGTTGAAAGGAAGTGACTCGGACATCCTCGGGATTAATCCCGCTGCACTGATTGACAAGATGAGCAAAGTTACACCGGTCTTGGTTTTTTTTGGTGGAGCGAAGCACATTGACAACACGCCAAGATGCTCCAAGCAACCAACAGATTGTCGTCAGTGCGTCGAGTAACGATAGTGGCGTGTTCTCGAAATTCTTGGCCATGCTGCAAGGAAATTCTTCGGATGAGTGATTAACAGTGTACAGGTACAATGTGTGTGCTGTAAGTAAAAACATGCATACTGTAACAATTGCAAGATCAAAGTCGTTAAGATCGTCAGAGGCAACAAGACATAAGTTAGTCTAAGCAGGGCTAGAAACCCTCGAGACAGCCCCCCTCGTCGCGTTCTGACGTCGACTGAAAGCCGAGTTCAGCAAAACGTTTGGAGAGAGTTGGACTTGTTGAAGAGCGTTTATTTGGACTCCGTTTGGGGGAGCCTCGAGGGGCAGGAAATGGAAGGTCTGCGTCTTCAACGTAGCCAGGATCCACGTCGTCATTGAAATCTGAGCGTCGGGGAGAGCGACGTGGTTTTGGTTGTGTGTCATGGGGAATTGTGTATGGTACAGTCTGTTGAATCGAGCGAGAGTGAGTATCGTATGTTGAATGATGATACGGAGGGTATCTTGCGGTATCAAGTGGGTATTGAAAGCGTGGCTGAAGCGGGGGACTGATGAATCCGTCCGACTCTTCGCTTTCTGATGATAGGTCTGGTATCAGTGGTGGCGGTCCGCCCAGTGCGGGTTGTTGTTGTTGTCTACAGCGAGCCTCGTAGTAATAAGTACGACCTGGACAACCGCGCTCTGGCAGGGCACAGTTATTCGGTGTTACGACGATTGGCGAGCGGTCATATGTCGGGATTTCGATTGTCCTAGCGAGCGAGGGTGATGGCGGGAAATGAACCGCAGGTCGCTGTTCTTGGGAGAAGGGATATGTTGGAGTTGGTGGGTTATTGTTGAGAGGATATGTAGCACTGGTCCGCTTCAGTATCGGCCTGGGGGCCATCGCGGGGATGGCACAGTCGACTTGCACACATGCATTTTAAAACCATTTGTTTAAATTTGTTGTGTCTTAGCTGTACGATCCGGCCTCAACCGGCGTCACCTTCCTTTTTGGGTTTTCAATCTCCGACCTTATTCTTTTTTCCTTTCGGTCTGATTGCACTGAGGGATTTACGCCTGCAAGACAAATGCCCCATCAAGAAACAACTTTCTCTCGGGGCCATGTGGCGTCGAACGTTTCTGCTATGTATATGTTCTCAAAGTCGTCCAGCGACGTCTTCGGCCACGACTATTCTGAGAGTAGCTTATCAACTTGCCACCTTTCGTCAATGAAGCTTCCCTTGGTCTGGCATCCTCGCCCGAGTCCTCAAGCAATCAAACTCGTTAGCCTCAGGCAATCTGCTGTAAAGTTGTGCCAACTTTTACTATAACAGTTTGACTCTTTCCATGTTACTCGGATTTGTTGATATACTATGACCCATCGCGCGTTTCATCTACTGCTTTCCGCTCTATCCTGAACTTGGCACAGTGGCCGACCCTCAGGGTAACTAACAGTATCGATCGGACTTGCCACATACCGACTTCTCACTTGGCATCTCCAGTCAATCAGCCTCTCTTCGCTTTGTTACTCAACTAAGACGCAAAGCCTTCTTACTAGGCCTCTTACCACCCTTCGGTTACTATACCATCAGCCTTGGCGAAAGCCTATCCACCTTCGCGATTATTCCTTTGTGGTCGACTCGAGGCCGACTTGCTTGGTGCTTAGTATAACCCGCGCAGACTTGCTTGGTGCTTAGTGTAACCCGCCCATCTTAGCTTTTGAAGGGTTCCAACACGCCGACTCGGCCTCCTCGCGAATGAAACAAAGGAGCGGATCATCTTGTTCTGTTTTGTTGCGTCAGCCTTGCTATAACTTGTTCCAATTTTGTTTTTGGTCACTTTACAAACAATAGCCTTGTCTCTCTGTCTGCGAGCGTGTACACAACCTTAACAATCTTCTCCCTCGAATCTTGATTGATAACCTTCGTAGTTGGATGTGGATCTTCGCAGCTTTATCGGACCCAAGACGGCCGGTCACCGTGTTATACCGGAATAATCACCAACAACGCAAGGCATCTCATATCCACCGGCACTCGGCTCGTAGTCTGATGGAATAGCGGCCAGGAGGCATCTACTCCAAGGGTATAATGGTGTTTGGAGTAAACAGGCGCTACCGTCATGAACGTTTCTTTTCGTTGTGCAGGCTAGGCTCGGAAAAAGGACTTTCCGTCTATCCCGCTCGTCCGACTACCACTATCCGGATGCTCAGCTGGGATTCAGGGGCGGGAAAACTCCCAGTACAGCCAAGCATAGCACGCCCCCATCTTCCCAACCAAAGCATTGACAGACACCTCGAATTATGACACGCCTGCAGACATGGTGATATTAGCATCTCCGTCAATACCGCACAAACAACAAATAACACCACCGTAGGCGCAAAGGAGAAATCGACCCACTCACACACGCACGTCTGGTCTGGTCTGGGCATTGTCGGCGTTCTTGGTACGACTTTTTGTTTTCGTTTTTCTTTTTCCAGGCTGGTCAGGTACCTACCTCACTCGTGGATCATGCATCGTGTCAAGTCAGCTGTCCTGTTTTGATGTCGTATCACTTGATGATCTTCGAGTAGGAGATGCTTCTTTGGTTGAGGAGGCTAGCCCAGTATGTATCCAGTGAACCGGAGGAAAGAAGGGGCCCAGGAGACGCTTCGACTTCGCCTTACGGTACCTGTAACAATGATCTTCGAAATTCGATGTTTTGGGGATGCGGACGCGAGTTGAGGCTGAGGTTAGTGATTTTCTCAAGTCTTTCACGTTCAGTCTTTCAGGGATGTCATGCATTATTACGCTAACCAACCGAGGACAGAAACAGGGTGGGTACCAAAGGACACATTTCGCAATTGCCAAACAATTTCGTTTCTCACCGATGTGAGTGCGCCCTTCAGAACATATAACGACAAGCCTTCGAACGCTAGAAGAGGCAAACAAGTGATACACTGTTTACAACGACAGCTGACTGATAGAGGGAGGGGAGTTAGATACGACTAAAGGTCATTTGTCCATATCAAAATTATTCAAGTGTACTGACTTGCTTTATCTTCGACAGCCTGAGATGTGAACCCACCAACAGAATTGAAGAAGATTCGGAAAACTGATGGTCCAACTTCAAGCCTATATGTTAGTCCTTCGGCCTCGGATGTTTATATGAGAGGGGCCATCTATTTATTTCAGCGTAGGAACTGAAGAAGATTCAGATTCATGAAGGTACTCACCCTTTCACCTAAAGTATTTTGAGATGTGATGTGCTAATGCCTATCTTTGGACCCAAGTTGCCTTGCAAGTTGGCAGATGTCCAGACGAGAGGGAAAGTCAAACCAGACGAACGGAAGATTTCGTTAAGACATATTTAAGAGACGTGAGTGTGCTGCGGAGCGATTGCGGATGAATGAGGCACCTGAAGAACGAGTGCAGCACAATCAGAACACTCAGGCTTGTTGTGAGAAGAGGGTACAAATAAGCGCCGGCGGCCATATGTCGAACGTTCATGATGGAATGTGGGTCCGTGCGCAGAACGACGCTGATATCATTGCTTCCGTTATTGCCCGAATGTTCGAAAGTGTGCTTCCTCGCAACATTCCTGATCTCTTATCTTCTTCGTCATTCAAATGCTCTCGGTCCCTTGAAGCTCTGACCGAACCCCTAGCTACGGCGGCCGTATTCAGTGTCTGATAAGCAGCTTGGACACATTCACGCGAACCGGTGCCGGTGGCTGACAGAAATGCAACTACCCTCATTGAGCGTGTCTCGTTGCATGGAATGGAACTTGCCAGTACTAATCTCTGGAATATTCGAATGCGGAACACCGTCGCAATGCAGCAAGCATTGCACGCATCGATGTTCTTCGAGTCTAACCAACCCTGGTGACTGCGAATCACCGTGACATTGAGCGTCATATTCTTTACAACGGGGTCATTCTTTTGGTCACTGAAACTGCTCGACATGCATGCACTTTACTTCATCCTCAGGTACGCTCAGGTAGTGATGGCTCGACCACCAGTCTTGCATCAGCTGTAAGATTCAGACAAAGAAAGGGTTCATCTACCCGATCTGAGTCAGAGCCGGTGTATCGTGAAATCTTGCACATCGAGACAGGCCGCAAATCTCCGGGTTCTTTGCAAAGAAACGAAACCACCGGGATATCATAGATTGCCGCAGTTCCGCTGCAGTTTGAACGTCCGATGAGCAGACTTGATGGTTGTTATTTTCCAAGACTCCGAGGGCACTGGAATCACTTGGAACCGACTTACATCCCATGCCGACGTACCCGTAATGCAATGACAAGGACGCGCCGAGCACAGCGTTTCAGGCAGATACAATGGGCTCGTTATTGTCTATTTCGCTACAGAGAATACTACTATACACTGACGCGGGTCTATGGTTATACATGGCAAACTACCCAGAGGTACGTTTTTGTGGTCAACTGCCTCGATCGCAAATACGTGGTTGAACCACGCAATATGCAAAAGAGCTCGGTAGTTTCTAAATTTCATACTCACTCGACGAGTATCCGGCACTAATTCTGGAGGTGAACTGAATAGCTGTATCTGTAAGAACAGAATGACCCATATTGCTTGGGTCGGAGGGATCCTGCAACTTTGCTAGGTGCTTAAATTCATTCAGCGAATTCAGAACATAAACCAGCCATGCCAACGTACAAACACTATTCGGGCCGAAAGGATGCTGTGTATAGACATCTGTAGCCTGAACAGACTTGAGAACTACACGTAAGAGTTGGAAAGGAAGACAAACTGAGCGCATGCAGTCCGGAGCTGGGGAGACTGCACAAGACAGAAATTAACGTACGCCCTCGTGCATAGCAGCAACACTCACGCCGGTCTGTATGACCAATCCAATGTTAATACAACTCAGTGCTGGACCAGGATAAGAGACGAGAGAAGACTAGAATCGTGGTACTCACTCATCATCCATGAGAAATACAGTAGACCTTTGACGTTTAGGAGATTCACCATACTGTACTATGCAAGCTTACCATCTTTCCAGACAGCATCGACTAATGGTGTCCGAAAAGAAGCTGGAATGCTCTTCCGCCAGTGAAGTATTTTGAAGAGGGATAAGGAAAGTGTCACTAAAGGGAGACATTAGGTTGAAAACAGGTGTAGCGAAAAAATCATGCTTACACGTTTCATATAGAATCGCAATAGCATACGGAACTATGTACGCATGCTTTACTGAACTGATAATAATACGGCATTGATTCAGCTGCGCGAATTGCGGCGCAATGGGAGGTCCCACTAACATGAGAAGCGGGCAATGAGAACCTCGGAGAAAGTGGAGCACGACCTACATTCACTAGTTATCATGTCTTTGGCAATTATGAATCCCGCGGGCACAATCGCACACTGGAGAGTTCGCTGTCAGGAACGTTCATTAAGGAATGTCACGTACAATTGAGACGGAGGAAAGTAGAATCAAGATCAACCGGCTCTTCTCCCATATTGCCCATGTCCGAATAGCCAGAATCACTGTTGGGATGACAATAGTGAGGAAAACCTAAGATCCAAGGCACAATACGCACGCTCGGACGATATAATAGTCAAAACCTTGAGTGCTGCGATGTGTATCAGAGTGAACACCATAAAAATTTCTGAACAATACCTGTTGCAACATTTTCCGCAGGAACGTTTTTAGACGGCTGTAGAATATCGCCACTGAGCAAGTAGAACATAAGTGGGTCTTACGTTAACCAAGACGAGCATTGTACATGCGAAAGCAGGGTATCGAGCAAAAAGAAAGGCCACAAAGCTCAGAGATATCCGTCGTGCGTCCCAAACAAAACGAATCTACTTGTGTGAGCTGAGAATTCATAGATCAAGACACTTGAACCTCGTCGTAAAACGTAAGACAGTAGTCATAGAGCTGTACATGCCTTGTCAGTTTTTGGAGGCAGTGCAGAAGCAAGCTCACAAAAAGCGTCGCGCTGGCGTCTAATTTGATTTAGTCCTGTTAGCTTCCGTCCCACTCAACCAAAAGTTAATATTACAGTAGATGTTCTGAAGAGAGATCAGGGTGATTTATAAATTGAACGAGAACTCACCAAAGCGTCCTGCTCATGCCTGTAGCAAGAAAACAAAGAACGTAGTTCATCCTGGTCCATTCACCCAGAAGAGCCACTGGCGACTGTGCCAGTCAAGGCGATGAGTAGCAGCGAGAACCTTCAAGGATAGCCGTCACGGATACGGATGTAAGAGGGATAGCATGGAAGAAGAATCTCTGCCTTATATTTCATCTTAGACACGAGGCCGGAATCAAAAAAGTTCTGTACCCGGATACGAATATCTTACCCTAAGCCGGTGCGGTGGATCTATCTGAGACACAGCAAACCCTATCGATATATCCCTAGAGGGTTTCAGAACCTCAAGTAGGTGTGGTCGAGGTAAGCGCGAGGATACTGCTCATGACGGAATCCAGCATGTGTGAACATACCATTCCTGCTAAAAGTGCCAAGGGTGTTCTGGATACATCTATATCTACACTTCTTTGTTTCTCGTACAGCTGTAATTAAATCTTGGCCGGAGGCTCTTTGATAAAGCCAACACCCTTTACAGTACTGTCAGCGCCACCATACGATGTTGAAGAAAAGAAGACCAACCTTCTCGATGTTCGTAAGCAGCTCGGGAATAGCGGCTTTCAGTAGAGCACTCTCGGCTTCAGTCACTTTGCCAATCGGATGAATCTGCTTAACACCATCTTGCTGTGAAGGGATTAACTGCAGCGCACAAGTCATCACCATGAAACATACCCCTAGTTCGACTCGTGCTGAAAAGTAGGCTGGTTCAGCACCGAGCTCCTTCTTCACAGCATTTCCTCCAGCCGAATCCGCAGTAAGGTCGACGTAACTTGGTGCGATGATGCCTTTTTCCCCTTTGAGAGCTCGCACAACCTTTTCTGTGAACTCGGCACCAGCATAAGCCATAGAAAGAGTGGCAGAACCCGCTCCATCTTTGGCTTTAACAACTTCATCGCCACCGAATTGGATGCGGTTTACGAGGGCATCGTAGCTGTCTTTAGAAACGCTGCTGGGAAGAGGATGACTGGATTGAGAGAGGAGGGGAACAATCTGACAAAATAGTCAATATAGAACGGAAGCAAACCAAAGACTTCTGACCGTGACACCGCTATGACCACCGACGACTGGAACGACCACGGTGGGCGAGATCGCGGGTTGGCCAATGATCTCGGCTACAAAGGTGGAAGCGCGGACAACATCCAAGGTAGTTACACCGAACAGCCTACGGATTAAATGAGGACGAGAGACGCGGTTTCGCACTACACAAACCTCTTGGGATCATAGACATTGTGCTTCTTGAAGACTTCGGCAACAATTGGAACAGTCGAGTTGACTGGGTTAGAGATCACAAGAACGAAAGCTTTTGGTGCGGTAGTTGCTATGCCAGTGGCCAAATCGCGAACAATCCCAGCATTGATCTGGAAAGGTTGGTACACGACATGACGACACGACCCATGCACTCACTTTGAATAGATCGTCTCTGAGATAGACATTGGTCAAGTTCAAGAATAGGCAAGTGTGAAGTGCAACTTACCGTGTCATCTGCAATCGGTTTAGAATCGGTCTGTGAACATGAAGAATTACATACGCCTGGTTTGCGTGGAACTCCAGCAGGAATAACAACGACGTCAGCACCGGTCAGGGTCTTTTTGAGACCATCATCGGGCGGCAAATAACCCTCAACTTTTGCCGGCGTTGCGATGTGGGACAGATCAGCAGCGACACCAGGCGTGTTGACGATATCAAATAGACCAAGCTGATTCAGCGTTAAAGGCTTTCAATCTGAGGTTGAAAATCAACCTCTGTGATCAACGGGTTCGTTTTCAAAAGCAGTGACAACGGTTGTCCAATACCGCCTACAGAAACATCAGTCAAGATCTATGTATAGGGTCAGTTACTGCAGACCTGCAGCACCGAGAACGACAGCTTTGACCATCTTTCAGAAGTTCTTGGATGGTGGATTGAGAATAAGACGAGATTGCTCGACATCGCATCACATGTTCATATCCGGGTTGCTCCGACGGGGACCCGAACAACCTTCGATTATAAGACTGCTTTATTGATAAAACCCACGACAGTACAGAAATACAAAGACAAAACTTTACCAAGAGCACACGATAGCAACTTTATAGACGAGATTCCAGCAGAATAGCGTCTCTACGCCACTGGAGTTTATCCTTGCCAAACGCAGCTTGAAGAGCTTCTTGCATGGTCCGAACAAAGACAAATTCCATCTCATTACGAATCTCTGGCGCCACGTCATGCTCCACGTCTTTGCGGTTTGCCCAAGGAAGGATGACTTTGGTGATTCGAGCACGGTGAGCTCCTAGCACCTGTACACCAGATGAGCCATGTCTGATTGAGCTAGTAGGAAATATACTATACCTTCTCTTTAATGCCACCGACAGGAGTCACCCGACCACGGAGTGTAATCTGACAAGAAGTAAGGACTGAAGTGGCCATGGTAGGAAACTTACCTCGCCAGTCATGGCGATATTTGGTGACACGCATGCACCGGTGAGAAGAGAAACGAATGCACAAGTCTGATGAGGTTAGTACATATATCAACTGGCAGTAGCAATGAACATACCATAGCAACACCAGCACTTGGACCATCCTTCCTTTGCGCGCCAGCGGGCAAATGCAGATGGATATCGATTGGATCAGGTACCTTGAGCGGATCTTGTGTCATGGAATTTGTGATACACAGATCATACGCATGTCGCTTGACCCAGCTTAACGCAAGCTCACCACTTTCTTTGATGATCTGGCAAACCGTGAATCTCCCTCCTCTCGCACGAATGATAAGAAAGACTTACATCACCCAAACTTCCCGTCAATTTGAGGACACCCGTTCCGGGTACCGCGACTGTTTCAACGGGAAGAATCCCACCTTCTCCTCTGCCCATGACAACCAAACCGTATACGACACCCCTCCGCAGCTCCCTATCTCTTTCCTCGCCCTCCCATCTGGAGATTCCTAAGATCTTCTCAAGCTCGTATTCCTCAACTACACGCTGATACACCTTCTGTTCCTTTCCAACCGGTTCCAGATCCATCGACGAAGAGGATGGCGAAACGGGGACAGCGACAGCCATCTGTTGGCCGGGTCCACTCTCGAGATCCAAAGAGTCCATGTACTCTGCCCATTCAACAGCTTTATACCGGACCACAGAACCAAGTGCCCTTTCGAGACTTCGTACACCTGCTTCCCGTGTGTAACGAGTAGCGATATGGAGCAAAGCAGGTTCTGTGATGGTAATATGTGACTCGTTCAGTCCGTTGGCTTGCAACTGTTTGGGAAGGAGGAATCGTCGGGCAATATGCATCTTCTCGTCGTAAGTATAGCCTGTCTGGCGTCAGCCCAGGGTGTGCCAAGTATAAGATGAACGTACCTGATAATTGGATAATCTCACACCGATCGAGAAGTGGGGCAGATATTGTATCGAGTGTGTTAGCCGTGCATATGAAAAGGATCTGGCTCAAATCAATGGGAATGTTGACATAGTGGTCCTGTAAGAGTGCATTAGTTTCGCAACACCGGCTTGACGCGAGACACACATTGAATGTATGATTCTGTTCAGGATCTAATACTTCAAGTAGGGCAGCAGCAGGATCGCCATGGAAATTGCTCTGACCGATTTTATCAATCTCGTCGCTGTAAAAGCAGGCATGAGTCAAGCAAGATACGACGGCCCTACGTTGAGCTCACAGCAATAAAACAAAGTCTCTCCTTCCAGCCTTGCGCATAGCTTGCACTATCAGCCCAGGTCCACTGGCGACATATGTTCGGCGGTGCCCACGAATCTCTGCCTCATCTCTAACACCGCCCAGTGAGATGCGCTGGAAGGGCCGATCAAGGGCTTTTGCAATGGATTGACCGAGGGAAGTCTTCCCCGTACCCGGCGGACCTACGAACCTAACAAAGACAATAAGCAGAGCCAAGAAGAATAGATTTGACTTGCAAAAGAATAGGACCCTTGACCCCCTTCTTATTCGACAACCTCGACGTTGAGGGAGACGAATCTGATGGCGAAGGTGGTTTGTACGGAACCAAAGCTCTCTCATCGGTTTTCGCGCCCGTTTTACCGTTCTTGTTGTTCGTTTTACTCTCCGCCTCAGTTTTGACTCCGCCGTTCTGATTCTCCAAACGCTCTCTCTCCGCATTCATCTCCCGAAGTCGGACAATAGCAAGATACTCAATCAGTCGCTTCTTGATCTTCTCCAGACCAAAGTGATCTGCATCCAACTGGGCTCGTGCCTTGGAGAGGAAGGATCTGTCTTTGATTGGGGAGAGCACAGAGGCTGAGCCCGGCTCTGGGGTTGTGTTTGGCCATGGAAGAGAGGTAAGCCATTCGAGCTGTCGGAGAATATGAACGGATGCAGAGAACAAGGTAAGGTTGACATACGTAGGTTCGGATAACTCCGTTTTCGACGCTACCTTGAGGTATTCTCTTTAGTCGCTTCCACTCCCTTACACCCATCTTTCGCTCCTCGGAGCCCGGCTCCATAGCTTCGATTTTTTTCTTCAAGTAGAGCAAATCATCGGCATCTTGTTGTTCATCATCGTCAAGCTCTGATCCTCCGCTGGAGCGATCAGAAGAGCCAGGTGATGTGAGGGAGTGGAGTTCGCGTTGAATAGCCTGAAGCTGTTGACGGAGAAAGAACTCCTTTTGCTGTTTGGAGAGGGACTCGTCGACAGCAGAGGCGATTTTCTGGGAGACCTCTGATATGGAGGTCTGTTTTGAGAATATCTGGCTGGCAAGGGATAAACGAGCGTCTGTGTCCGCGCAAGCAAGAATAGCTGGTAAAAATAGTAAGCATATGTAACGGCAGTGGGACGGATCGTACCCAATTTATCTGAATAGTCGGTATTGATGCTTCCAACAAGGACATCTGCCATCCAGGGAGTCCTAGCATCAGTAATGTCGTCTAACATATTAGCAATCTTGTGGTAACCATCACGGCGAGACTGTTGGACAGAATCTCTGGCAAGGCGGTCCAACAGACGCAGAGCACTCTGCTTAAATTTGTCCACGACTTCTCGTGATGGTACTCGTTCTTCTGAGGGATATTCGATGTCATGAGTGGCGAGAGTTGGGCCGAGCATAGAAGTACGGTTCTCTGGGGGCGGTAGCTTGAATGGTGATGATAGACGCACTCTTGCCAGGCCTTGCAATGAAAGAAGGTAGGGTTGACGAGGATTTCTGGCTGGGGGCCTTACGAGACGCAGAATTCGGGTAGCAGTGCCCCATTCCGAGAATACGGGCTCGGTACCAGAAGGCGAAGGAGTAGTTATTGGAACAGCGGCAACGACAGGCAAAGTATCGGACTGCTCAATAAGTGCCAAAAGAGCTTCCCCGAGGTCCTTGGAAAGATGTAATGTGAACCGGCTAGCTGGTAACACGATGACCGGGTGCTCTAGCGGCAAGACAGGTAGTTTGGAGCTCCCCATGGTTCAGAGTTAAGCCAATGCAAGTGTGAAGGAAATGTAGGCCAGAGAGAGTGACAGTCAAGACGTGCCGAGCAATAAAGAGTTATTAAAGTCACGAGCTGGCGTTGTACATGTGGCGATGACTAATCCATTAATCACCGGCTATCCAACTACCCGATTTCGACTGTGCTCCTATATGTACTCTGTCATAGGGGTAACCGTTATCGTCTGCATGATGATTTCATTCTAAAGGCGAACCACTCTTCGGTGTAACGTACATATCACTGCATCCCAAACCTCTCTAAGTCCAGCGGACGCCCCTATGACTCACCATCGCCCGGCAAAGTTCTTCGACGCTTCCGGTAAAGTTATATCTGGCGTCTGTTCATTTGCGGTGATAGTACGGTGCCGGTTACGGTACGGCGTCTGAGAGGAAATTATGAAGCAGCCCCACAGGAGCTCCCATTGATGCTCGATTAGGTTGCAGAGAGGTGAACTGCTGGTGAGATGATCGTTAATCGTCTCTCTGATTGCGACCTTGATAGAGTCCGACGTGACATTGGCATTTTATATTGAGCTGAGTCGATCATGTAGCAGAGCTCGTTTGATCCATGCACTTGGTTCAGCTGGACTATCGTCCAAGTCTCGGATAGCATTTCCTGACGTGAAGCCTGGATCGTGCAATATCGATGACAGGCAATCTAGAGTGATTCTGTATAACCGGATGGAATTGATGTACGGGATGTGAGAAGAAATCTGTTGGGTTCTGTACCATCATCAAAGGGGACTGACTACCCCATACTTGATGGTTTCCCCTGAACCGGCGGTTCGATTATGAGTCTATAGTGGCATCGAAAATGGATAGGATGACCAGAAAAAACTTACTCTAGTAACGAACTAGCCAATGCTGGTGCGAAGATACGTTGTTCTGAAAGAACTTCAGACTAGTGTCACTGCCTATATCAGGAAGAGCGTCGCTCAACGCGTCTGGCAGGGCATTTTCTAAAGATCTTCTAGCGCTGCAGGAAGAGCTGTAGACAACGCATCCGGAAGAGCCTGAGCTAGCTCAATTGGAAGTGATTGAGTGAGTGTAGAGTGTATTGCCCTCGTAAGGGCTTTGAAAACTCAATGAAAGTAGTCAAAAAGAAAGGAATGTATACCTCTCAGATAGAACGCGAGTACGATAAGTTCATCGCCGTCGGGTCAAGCAAGCCGGTCCATTGCGATGATTCACCTGAAATAAATTAAACCGGGAGATTTTGCCCTACGGTTTAGCAGCGACAAAGAGCAAAATCACGTGGCTCTGACCTCATTCTTCAGAATCATAACACTGAGCCATGCGACTTGAGCTCATCTCTTGCCTCCTGTTACCCATAACCTTTGCTATCGCAGAGCAAATACCGATGTCTACTCCGCAGCAAGGGCCATCTCTTGTGGACTTGCTAACGATTCAACCCGCTGCTTCGATTTTCTATTCCTACGCACGCGAACTCAAGCTGAGTTCGTTATTTGACGACAGCACAGCGAATTTGACGCTCTTGGTGCCGACAAATAAGGCTGTCATGGCTTTGGCAAGAAAACCGTAAGAAGCATTGGAGCGCTTATTTGTTTACTCAAAGCATCCAGACACCAAGGCCCGACGGTAGACTCTGGCATCGAAATCTCCGAGCAAGAGTTTGATGAGAGAAGTAAACGAAATGTTGAGCGATGGGTCTCGGCCCACATTATCTCTGTGAGGCGTTTCCTTTCTTGCTCTGTTTCCTGGCCAACTGAACGATAGGGTCGTATCGATAACATCGAACCTGGAACTTACCCAACCATGCTTGACGGCAAATCTGTGACTTTTACTCGTGCTAGCGATGGTGCCGTCGTGCTGGAGGATGGAATCAGGTTCGATGACAAGCGAATGGTGTGTCTCAGTCTTACCTCTATGTTCTTGGCTCACTGTCCAGGCTTCGAATGGATTTATCTATATGATTGATGGCACAATACTCGTCGAGTAATGATGTCGCTATGTACTCAATATCCAAGATGCATCTCTGTACTTGGCAATGTCTCATTCTTGTAACTTGCAGTGCACGTGAATTCCCTATAACCCTGTCAAGTCACTTTGCTGAAGGCGGTTTCAACAACATGAATTGGTCCTATCTAATGTGTTTCACTTCCAGTCGAGCCTCACTCCCTGAAGTTACCACCTTGCACTTCATCAACGAAACAGCAGCCGCGCCCGTCGAGTCGCACTGTGGTCGCATATGGTGTATATGCAGCGACTGATTTGGCTTTGAGTGGACCATTATGAACAAGCTACCTGGCAAGACGCTGCACGATTGTTGGCAATCCATGTCGTGGTAGGTGAAGGAACAACTCGTCGAAGCAGTTGCTTGCCAGGCTCTATGAACACTCGCTTTTTGGCATTGGAAATATCTTTCTACAAGCCAAGACATACTATGTTGGCCGCATTGTATCGATGACCTTCCTTTGGGATGAACACTACAATCAGGACGTCCTGAGCTCCTCCAAAGAAAAAAACGACATCGAAGAAGCCCTTGCCCACCGACTTTCATTCTCCGCATGTTGATCAGAACCTACCCGAGTCCTCACTCACGGCGATCTCTGATTCCACAACATCCTCGTGGACGAGGACGGACGAATTACTGGCATTGTTGACTGTGAATGTGTCTCTGCCCGCCCGGTTCTCTGGATGGCTTGTCAACTGCTCCCGTTCCTCTGCGGCCAGGAGCGCGTGGAGAGAGCAGATCCCGCAACGTGTGCGAAAGAAGAGGCCGGGTCACTGAATGAGCATCTCCTCCAGTGGGAGCAAACCAAGTTACGCGCAATTTTTCTCGAGGAAATGGAGCCTACAACCAGGATGGGTCAAGAACACCGCATGGCCAAGCAGAAGGTACTACTCGATTGGGCAGTGCAACCATGCGACGATGAACTCTCTATGTTTGGGTGGCTGGAACGTCAAATAAATACATCTTTGTCACGCAGGTCAGATTGTCCTCTGCGGCAACACCCGTCATTTGTTTGACGTAGTAGGCCAGCTTTAAAGCCTATAACTTTCGCATGTTGTTTGCTCGCCAATCGCCCTACTACGTCAAGGAGTTTTCGGCAAATGACGACCAGCTTTAAAGCCTATAAGCCTATAACTTTCGGACTTTGCCAATCGGTTTGTTTTCAGTTCATAGCCCAAAATTACTGGATACATCATTCGAACAAAAACTTGAACTCTTACCAATTTCAGTAATCCGAGTCACCTAGACCCCGACCAAGATCCATCTTTGCTTCTCGTTACCAGTCCCGTCTCCAATAGTAACCTGCAAAAGGCCCTTCAGTAAGAACAGTGCGGTGCAAAACGTATACCCACCTGGTCGTCGCTGTTCGCGTTTGGAACACCCCAATAGACCGTAACACCTCCGTCTTGAATGCTACATATAGTGTTTAGGATCAGTAAAGTTGGAACGAAGCATCGCGAACGTGTATCCAGTGGCTACTCCTAATAGTCCAGCGGTAGCTTCCGGGTGGGAGTACAGTAACATAGCCCGGGCCCCACGCAGCTTGAAGGTTAGTTGCACTGCTAGGAGAGACGGATTGGCTCTTGTCGAAATTGTAAATGATCCACTGAAAACGATTGTCGATGTTTGAAAAACGTACAGGAGTACTTACTTTTTGAGCGGCAGAATCAGTCCTCTTGGTCACAGTGGCAGCGTTTCCTTGGCCGTTGTAGGTGATGGCGAGTTCATCTCCCGAAGGCGAAAGAACTCTGTTCACAATCACGTAGGTTCCTGCAGGGGTTTCGACATTGCAAGTTGTCGAGTAGTCTGCTAAGCAAAGTTGACGAGCTTTAAATTTTATAGTCCTACGAATGTTGCCAGAAGTGAAAGACTGAAGGTTTTGAGATGTCTTCCCAATGGTCAATACTTACCAAGTGGAGTAGAGTGGAGATTCTAAACTCTTTAACGAGCGTGCTGCTTCTGGTATGACAGTTTTTTCTCGTAGTTCGCATTGTATATCAACCCGCAACAAACGCCACTGTCAGCAGTAAGTGAGAAGCACATCAAGAGTTTGAATTCGTCTAGCGGCACCCCACAGGACTAGAAAGCGTCTTGTCTCCATACGCCTGTGTCATACCTATCAAGTTTAATTTCGTCCTCTTATGACCACGCATCGAAATTAGAAACGCAATAGGGAAGCAAAGGTGTGATATTTAGCCAAGCAAAGACGTGGGCATGGAATGGCATGGAAGCCTAAACCTCGTTTCGTAGACAAACATTCACTAGACATGAACGTACCTCAATTGGAACATTCAATTTGATTTGAACTTGAACAGGAGGTTGAACGTCACGAAGGACCGAATCCCCGTATCCGACTCCGAGACATCAAAGACGGTTCACGTGATTCTCTCACTCACTCAACAGGTGTTCAGTCGGCCTCAGTCAGAGCCCTTGCACCCCATTTATTTCCTGACAGTCAGCGACGTGCAAAAAAATCCCGCAGGAAACAAGTTTTTAGTGTGACCAGTCTATAGGCTGACGCTGCGGCTGGTCCTGTCGAACCTTGCCCAGTCATTTGGCACAATTTGAGGACACCCTTATAACAGAGATCTTGATACACATCCTGCAAATCCAAGGGTCAGACTATCAACAGACCTTAGCAGACCAGCAGAAGATCCTAGTCGGCATAGCCACGGACCTGAAGAGGGCTCGTAGACGTCTAATGGTGATTGAACTTGGAGTCGGTTTGCTGTTATTGCTAATGCTTGGCATTGATTTATATTTTGATCATCCTTCGGAGTCCATCATCACTCTTCGTCAAAACACGGCGCCTAATGAATACATTTTGTTCGTCAACTTCAGACTTCTTCTTCAACATGCCGTGTCGTCCGTCGGGATCGTCGCTCTATGCTCGTGCGGTCTCTGGCGGTGACCTACTCCGAGTTGGCTTTGCTTTTAAAACCTGTCCTCTGAGCGCTGATCGAGTCCGAATGTCCGAATACAAACGTGTCATTCTTGTAACAGGGTCCAACACTGGCATTGGATACGAGCTTATCCGTATTCTGGCCGAGAAGAGCCACACTTTGTATCTGTCTGCAAGGGACGAATTCCAGTACGTTACACGCTCGAATCTTGGACAGTTAGGACAGAAATTGAGGCGAAAGCACAACCTTGAGGTCAAATTTGTGCATCTTGATCTCACTGCCAGCGAGACTATTGCTGCCGCTAGAGATTTGATTGAGAAATCTAAAGGAAAGCTCGATATCTTGGTTAATAACGCAGGCAAGCAGTTTCCAATCATTCATTTGTTTTCTTCAACTTATAAGCAGGAGGAGCCGATTTTCTTACTCCGCCACAAAACGCGGCCGGTTGGGATATGGCCGTGGCGGAAACAGATGTAGAGTCATACTCAACGTCAGTACTACAGCGTCCAACACCCTCTATTCTCAAGGATGCTTAAATACAACAGCTTACTCTGCCCAAACTCTGCCACAAGTAGACTGGCCGCGGTTCGGTGCGCGAACCTCTGAACCTGGGTTCGAACCGAACCCGAACCTGAGGTTCAGGTTCGAGGTTCGGAAAATCACCAAAATTGGCGAACCCGCACCCGAACCTCTCGAACCTGTAAGGATTTGGCATGTAAAACATACCAATATCTTGCTCATATGACGTTCTATCGACCTATGATTGGCAGGAAACAGTCAAATCAACATGAAACAAGGCAAAAAATGCCTCCTTTCTCCCGAACCTCCCGAACCTGCACGAACCTCGGGTTCAGACGGAGGTTCAGGTTCGCAAGATGGTCGCACCGAACCCGCAGGTCCGGTTCGGGGTTCGGAAAAAATAGGCTGAACCTGCACCGAACCGAACCGCGGCCAGTCTAGCCACAAGAGCGGCTGCATATAACCAAACCGGTCCATCGCGACGATTCAGCTTATCACCTGAATTGAATCAAACCGGGATGTCTTGGAAAATTAATGCTCTACCATGCGGTTCAGCAGCGATGAGCGACACCGACCACAGAAAAATGAAAAAGCGAAAATCACGTGGCTCTGACCTTCATTCCTCAGACTCGTAACAGCGATGCGACTTGAGTTCATGTCCTGAGCTCCAAAGAAAAACCGACATCGAAGAAGCCTTTGCCCACCGACTCATCCGTCTCCTTCCGACTTCTTTCTCCGCATGTTGACCAGAACCTACCCGAGTCCTCACCCACGGCGATCTTTCATTCCACATCATCCTCGTGGACGAGGACGGGCAAATTACTGGCATTGTTGACTGGGAATGTGTCTCTGCCCGTTCTCCGGATGGCCTGTCAACTGCCCTCGTTCCTCTTCGGCCAGGAGCGTGTGGAGAGAGCAGATCCCGCAACGTATGCGAAAGAAGAGGCCGGGTCACCGGACAAGCACCTCCTCCGGTGGGAGCAAACCAAGTTACGCGCAATTTTTCTCGAGGAAATGGGAGCTCTTACAACCAGGATGGGTCAAGGAACACCGCATGGCTAAGCAGAAGGTACTACTACTCGATTGGGCAGTGCAATCATGCGACGATGAGCTCTCTAGGAAGAGTGTGTTTAGGTGGCTGGAACGTTAAATGAATACATCTTTGCCACGCAGGTCAGATTGCCATCTAAGTCCTCTGCGGTCGGCAACGCTCGTCATTTGTTTGGCATACACTTAGTAGGCCAGCTTTAAAGCCTATAACTTTCGTACGTTCGCTCGCCAATCGTTTTGTTCTGAGTTCAAGCACGTTCATAGCCCAAAATCACTAATACATCATTCGAACAAAAACCTGAACTCTTACCAATCTCAGTAATCCGAGTCACCTAGACCCCGACCAAGATCCATCTTTGCTTCTCGTTACCAGTCCCGTCTCCAATAGTAACCTGAAAAAGACCCTTCAGTGAGAACAGTGCGGTGCAAAACGTATACCCACCTGGTCGTCGCTGTTCGCGTTAGAAACACCCCAATAGACCGTGACACCTCCGTCTTGAATGCTACATATAGTGTTTAGGATCAGCAAAGTTGAAACGAAGCATCGCGAACGTGTATCCGGTGGGGCTGCTCCTAATAGTCCAAACGTAGCCTCCAGCTGGAAGCACAGTAACATGGCCCGAGCCCCAAGCAGCCTGAAGGTTCGTTGCACTGCTCGGAGACACAGATTGGGTCTTGGCATCGAAATCCTTAATGATCCACTGAAACGATCGTCAGTATTTGAAAAACGCGCAGGAATACTTACTTTTTGAGCGGCAGCATCGGTCCTCTTGGTCACAGTGGCAGCGTTTCCTTGGCCGTTGTAGGTGATGGCGAGCTCATCTCCCGAAGGCGAAAGAATTCTGTTCACAATCACGTAGGTTCCTGCAGAGGGTTTCGACATTGCAAGTTATCGAGTAGATGGGTCTACTAAGCAAAGTCGACCAGCTTTTATAGTCAAATTGTTGACTAGGAACGATGCCAGTGAAGGACTGAAGGTTTTTGGGTGTCTTTCCACTGGTCGATACTTACCAAGTGGAGTAGAGTGGAGATTCAAACTCTTTAAAGAACGTATTGATTCTAGTATGACAGTTTGTCCTCGTAGTTTATGAATCTGCGACAGACGCCGCTGTTGTCAGCAGTAAGTGAGAAGCACGTCACAAGTTCGAATCCGTCTGGCGGTGCCCACAGACTAGAGAGCGTACCGTGCAGAAATTCTCGGACTGCACGTCAGACCTGCATTAGGCACGTCGTTCCATCTACAATAGAAAATCGTAACTTCACGTGAAGTCAGGTGCCAGCAGCTGATCGCCGTTGCCAAAATTGGCCCGATTTCAATACTCCGAACCAGACGGACTCCGGCGGAAATTTTCCGTCTGTCCGCATAGTCAAAATATAAGTTCTGAGATATCTAATAGCTGGAATTACTTACTGCAGATGTGTGCTCACTGCGAGCAATGACTTGAGGGAGGTGCAGACGTGATTGGTCAGCATCACGCGCCTGTCATCCACCTTCTTCATCCCTTTGTCCCCTTGTCTACGCTCGTTCTCACTGCATTCAGAGGTTGTGTAGGCAGAGCCTGTAGACTTGGGTAGACTTAGGTAAGCATGTCGTCTATGTCAGCCTAGCCGAGTCTAGCCGGCTCGGCTTGAGTAGACTTAGATCGACATTGAGTAGGCCAAGGTAGACACACATGGGCTGAGCTAAACTCACGTGGTCTACACCAGCCTACACTAAACCTGAATGCAGTGTCTGCTTCGTTTTCAAGTAATTATATGTGTCTTTATCAATAAACTCTGCATTCGTCATCACGCCATTGGTAGAAATGATCCCATCAGCCGTACCTGCCTCATTTTCATTCAATTTTCATTACCAGACAGTGCGACGTGCCAGTTTCACCTCATGTTCAGACATCCCACAAGCCCTAGATGGGAATAGGACAATAGCAGGTAAAATAAGTGGTGTATCGTCGGGAGAATGTAATGGTGGCTATGCCAGTAGGACCTCTTTGCGCAGATGGGAAGAAAAGAAGACTAATGCTAAAATCTTGCTTAGAGTGACCTGGAGGCCCTTCGTGTTGATCTGAACGAGTATATTATCCATTGTTGAAGGCTCTAGGAAGTTATGTATACATGCTCCGTGGCGGACTCCGGCGGACTCCGTCCGGTTCGGATCGGATTATTGAATCTCGACTAATCCTCGCCGTTGCTCTCAATTCAATACGTGAGATCAGGTGTTTAGAATCTACTAGGTTGGTCTTAGCCATTGTCTCAGCACAGGGTCTAGCCAGCTCCATCCGACCAGTCTTGATCCAGATGTCCAGGTTGGTTTTTTAGTTTGATATAAAATGGGCTGATAATTGTGGCGTGTCCTCGTAATTTCTTTCCTTTCTTTTTCTTTCTGGTCTGGGTGCTTGGGTTCTAGCTATAGGGTGGCAGCCATTGTGTTGAATTATGGGAGCCAATCTCGTGTTGGGCGAACTGGTCATGGTCACGGTCAAAGTCGGGTCAGCCTAGGGAATTGTGGACACATTGCAATATTGGCATGATTTGTGAGAGTTACAGTAAACTTAAGAAATATCAAAGGTACCTATGATACTCGAGCAAGCATCTTGCAT
Source organism: Megacollybia marginata (assembly GCA_003313965.1). Classification (NCBI taxonomy): domain Eukaryota; kingdom Fungi; phylum Basidiomycota; class Agaricomycetes; order Agaricales; family Porotheleaceae; genus Megacollybia; species Megacollybia marginata. Next base: position 36,310 of record QLOY01001310.1, read on the forward strand.
AGCACCACCGTGGCAAAGCCACGACCGCTGCTAGTTGAAAGCCGATCCGAACAGGTCACGTGAGTGTACTAGCAGGATTTTTTTTATATCGAGGTCTGGAGTTAGGTAGTATTGTGACTCATATAGTGCTACGGTCAGCTCGATATGTGGTGTAAGTATTCCAAGAAATACAATTTATTCAACATTCAAACTGTAGCTGTCAAGCACGCCAAGCCCTATTAGTGGGCACTCAGAATGTAAGTAATGCATCTGTATGAATACCGTTGCCCCAGGAGCTCCGGGGTCCTAGATGATGACACCACCATTTTTGATGAGCCGGGATGGACCGTGCCACCTTCGCAATGCAAACGTTAAATCATGATTATATTAAAGCCAAGAACAGGTGCCATACCAGTGCTTGTAGAAGAAAATTGAAAGAGTATGCCGAGTAGTATGAATATGAGCTGTCGAAATAGATTCCGGAGTTGGGTTTCCCCGGAAATGAGACCTCAGGCCGTGGCAGCTTTAGTTGTATCAGAAGGAACAACACGGTTTGTTCATCTAGGGACTACAGCATCTCCGGTTTATCTGGGGCATCTGCAAAGTCTGAATCCTCCCATGGGTGGCATTAACATTCTGAGACTCAAAGTCTTCAGTCGATGGAGATCTTGCCCAGAGGTCAGATGAGCTTCAAAGGGATTCAGGTCCTCCAGTACCTTAGCAGAAAGAAATATGGCTAGAAGATAATTTACGGCATATCCAATATCCTGGCAGACGGTAATGCAAAAAAGAGTCCAGCAAGGGTTAACGCCGTGGTAGTTCAGTCTATGGAACGTTTCTAGTTCCGATGCGGTGGTCATAAGAGGACGAAATGAAACTTTGAATACAGTATAGCACAGGCGTATGGAGAAAAGACGCTTTTACTATGCGAGCTGTATCGGGCAGGAATTTCGAGCTGCATGTCAGACCTGCATTGGGCCTTGTCGCAACAAGGAAGCAAAAGACACGATACTGATGAAAATGACAAACGATGAATCAAGCAAAGACATGAGCATGGAAGCCCAAACTTGCTCGAGTTTCGCTACAGTCGCTGGCTAGTTCAACGAGTCGGGCCAAATGCAGGCAAAGAATGTTTGGCCATTGCAGTCATATTCGAACATCAGAGGGAATGTTCTAGTCCAAGGCATGAACGTAACATTGTCTCGCTTTCGACCTCAATTTGAACATTCTTGAGTGAGAATCAGTCATAGTTGCAGGCGAACTTTGAAGGAACAGGAGGTTGAACGTCAAGAAGAACTGAATCCCATATTTCGAATTGACTTTGTGATCAAAGCAGGTTGAAGCCGTTGAGACGTTTCCACTGGCGAAGTCCGTCTACAGAATTCTCCTGAGCGAATCGGCATACCTGATATGGAAACTGCGCAATGACAGAATCATTAGCGGGAAGGACCCTCCAACCAGACGCGAAATCCAACACAGATGGATCTACTGTATTAACCGACGGTTGAGACTTGACTGCCTCCTCACAGACAAGAAGAAATATGGAACTAGGACCCTACGGGGCAGTCTAGTATTCCAAACGTGGAGGAAAACCCTAAAAGAGGAAGACGAGCTCCCAAGTACATGGTACAGGGAGCATGGGGTGTTAGTGGGTATTGCAGCTTAATCAAGGATGGTCGGGCTTACCAGCCTGCCCAGAGGTTTAGTCGTTGAGTCTCACACTCGGCACAATGATGCCCGTGCGTAAAGGCATTCATCTCACGTGGTTCTCGTCGGCAAGGCACCTAGCTTCAAACAACGGGTGGAAGGTGAATCGGGCTGGGTGATCCGCTGGACGGGGACAGTCATCGCTGGACGATGTGCCGGAAGCTGTAAACGTTCCACAAAAAAAGCCGTTGAGACATCACGTGATGTGTTTATCGCACTCAACCGATAAAAGTCTGGCTCTAAGATGTCAGCCTCAGTCAGAGCCCTTGCGCCACATCTATTTCCTGACGTGCAAAAAATCCCGCAGGAAACTCTTAGTGTGACCAGTCTAAAGGCTGGCGTTGGTCACAGGTATTCTAATTTTTGAATACCCCTGTCGGCTACTAATGCCTCCAACTTGCCCAGTCGTTTGGCACAACTTGAGGATACCCTTATAATAGAATTCTTGACATACATCCAGCAAATCTAAGAAGGGTTGGCAGACTATAAACTGACCCTAGCAGACCAGCAGAAAATCCTAGCCACAGACCTGAAGAGGGCTCGTAGCTGCTCGTAGACGTCTAATGGTGATTGAAATTGGCGTCGGTTTATTCTTAGTTGCTATTATCGCTAATGCCTGACATTGAAAGGGAGACGCTCACAGGTTGGGAGTCGGAACTTGCTTTCAAGTTGTTCGTGGTACCCGTCACATGCATCTTGACGCAGTGCGTGTGGCACAGTGTGGGGACGTAACCTAGCGCTGTTCCTTATTCGAACCTTTGCCAGTGTACCCTTCCTTCCTTCCTTCCTGGCATCGGTTTATATTTTGATCATCCTTCCGAGTCCATCACTTTTCATCAAACACGGCGCCTAATCAATCCATTTTGTTCGTCAGCTTCAGACTTCTTGCTCAATTCCGAGTCCGTCGGAATTTAATGCTCGTGCGGTCTCTGGCGACGACCTACTCTTTTAGAACCTGCCTTCTGAACGCTGATCAAGCTCGATCAAGTCTGAATGTCCGAATACAAACGTGTCATTCTTGTAACAGGGTCCAACACTGGCATTGGATACGAGCTTGTCCGTATTCTGGTCGAGAAGGGCCACACTGTGTATTTGTCTGCGAGGGACGAGAGCAAGGGCAAGGAATCCCAGTACGTTACACGCTCAAATTTTGGACAGTTACTGACTCTGTACAGACAGAAATTGAAGCGAGAGCACAACCTTGAGGTCAAATTTGTGCATCTCAATATCACTGTCAATGAGACTGTTGTTGCTGCTAGAGACTTGATTGAGAAATCTGAAGGAAAGCTTGATATCTTGGTCAATAACGCAGGCTAGCAGTTTCCAATCATTCATTTATTTTCTTCAACTTTTAAGCAGGAGGAGCCGATTTTCTTACTCCGCCACAAAACGCGGCCGGTTGGGATATGGCCGTGGGGGAAACAGTTTTCAATGCCAACTACTTCGCCGTGATTCAAGTAACATCGACCTTCCTTCCTCTCATCCGTAAATCCAGAGCAGGATATGGAGTCATACTCAGCGTCAGCAGTACTACAGCGTCCAACACCCTCTATTCTCAAGGACACTTAGCTTACTCTGCCACAAGAGCGGCTCTTAACCCGTACACGGTTGCACAATACTCGGCTGCCAAGTCAGCTCTGAACTCGTTCACCATCTCTCTGTCCCACATGTTGAAACCCGAGGGGATCAAAGTCAATTGTGCAACACCCGGTCTTGTGGCCAGTAATCTCACCAGCTTTACCTCTGCTGGCAGATCCACGACGGCAGCCGCAGAGGTGTTGCTCCCTTGGGTTTTGCTGGGTCCTGAGGATACGGACAAACATGGTAAGTGACCTCTAGCAATCTCTCGATAGTGAACGTATTTGTTTCAGCCAAGTTCGGTGGTCCCCCGGACTATGTTCAGCTCTCTTCTGGTAAGGTGTACTACATATGCCAATGCGAAGTCTAGATCAGACTAGCACTCGGAAACGACGGGACCCAGCGCTGTCCACGTGGTTTGCTTACTGCTGTTGCGAACTCTGGCCATCTCTAGGCTCTTAAATAGCTCACATCCACACGCATGACTCGATCTTTCCTCACCTTGCTGTGCAATCAACAATGACTTCGCCAGCTTCAGTTATTGTCGTCGGATCTGGGCTGGCAGGACTCGCAGCTGCGTCTCAACTCGTTGCTCACAATGTCTCTGTGTACCTTTTGGAAAGAATGGCCAAGCCAGGAGGCAACTCGATCAAAGCCTCGTCGGGCATCAGCGGTGCACCCACACGATTTCAGCCGGTCCAGGACGATCTGTTTTATGATGACACATTGCGTTCAGCAGGCTCGGCCTTGGCCACGGTCCGTGGCCTCCGCGAGAACCTGATATCAACTTTGACATCCACTTCCAATGATGCAATCACCTGGCTCGTCGATGAGAAAGGCATTGACCTCAGTAAAGTCGCCCAATTGGGAGGCCATAGTCTTCCTCGAACTCATCGTGGAACAGGACCGATACCTCCTGGTGCGGCAATCGTAACCACACTACTGAAATCTCTTCAGACGAGTCCCCTCTTCCAACTTCACGCATCGTCTATCGTCACCAAAGTCCTTAAAACTGATGAGGAAGTTGTCGGGGTGGAATACATTCAGGAAGGCGAAACTAAACAGATTCACGGACCTGTGATTTTTGCCAGTGGTGGATTCGCAGGTGATGCTGAAGGCATGCTGGCGCAATACGTCCCAGAATTGAAGGGATTCCCTTCGACAAATGATCCCCGTCCAGGTTCCCAGACTCTTCTCACTCAAGTAGGAGCCCAGCTTTTGGACATGGAGCTAGTCCAAGTCCATCCGACTGGCTTCGTCGATCCAAAAGCTTCATCATCATCACTCAAGTTCCTTGCAGCTGAGGTCTTGCGAGGTGAAGGTGGCATTCTTCTCCTCGACGGAAAGCGCTTCGTCAACGAGATGGAAACCCGGCAGAACGTTACCGGCGCTATTCTGCGTACTCCTTCAGCTGACTCTTCACCTCGACAATGGGATGTACAGCTCGTGCTCGACGAAGGCACCTACAATGCTGCCAAGTCTCATGTCGACTTTTACATTTTCAAAGGCTTGATGCGGAAGACGTCAGTTGGAGAGTTGGGTCCGCAGGCGGTCACGGTTATTCAAGAGTATGCGGACACCACTGCCGGAAGTCTGGATGATCCATTTGAACGAGTGACGTTTGGGAATTGGAGTTTGAAGACGGTAACGGTTGACTCTGTGGTTTACGTCGGGAGAGTAACTCCTGTTGTTCACTTTACCATGGGCGGTGTTGTCATTAATGAGAAGAGCGAGGTGTTGGATGGCGATAACAGGCCCATCAAAGGTCTTTGGGCGGCTGGCGAGGTGACGGGAGGAATTCACGGAGTGAATCGACTTGGCGGGTCTTCGCTCCTTGAATGTGTAGTCTTTGGTCGAATTGCTGGTGATGAAGCTGCTCGCTATTGTCGACAGTAGACTTATCGAATTCTGCATTGTGATGTCGTGATCTTAGAACTCCTATCTCCAATCTTGACATTTAATGTCGTTGTCAGATAACCGTAGGCAGTTTAGTTGCTCGCTTTTTGGCACTGACTTGGATCAGGCTCTGGAGAGTGCGCCAGCCTCACACAGCATCTAGCCGTCGAGCTCATAAGCGAGGTATTCATGTGGCTTCATGACTTTTGGGACGGAGAAGTCGCGGTCGCGCTATGTAAACGGTCTGCCAGTGCCAGTGCTGTTCATCCAAACGTTGCCCAAATCGCTCTTACCCATGTTTGTCGACGCTGGCGCGACATCGCCCTCAACTTAACCCCCTTTTGGACTAGCTATTACTTTCTGGAACACCTCCAGTCACCAAAATGGGCCGTTCAGACTGCTGCTATGAAGCAATGGATGGAACGAACAGGCGATAGACCGATGAATATCATCATTCACAGTAGACGTGACTATGTGCTACGCCCAGTCCTTCAGAAGCTGCAAGATTATACTGCGCGTGTGGTATCCCTTCATCTCTTACTATATGGCGATATCCACACTCCTACTCTATTGAGTTCCATGCCCAAACTCGAGAAAGTGACTATACGTACACGGATCTGCTGGATTCCTAACCCCTTGACCGTACTCAAAAATTCGCTATCTCTCAAGCATGTGTCTTTGGAGAGCTTTGTAGTTCAAGCTGTCGTTCCCACACTTCCATGGTCTCAACTTCAGAGCTTGAGTTTCAAAGCTCATTACAAACCATTCAGCTTGGACACGAGAGCAGTTTTAAACATTTTACAACACTGCCAATAGCTACGGTCAGAATTGACGATTCGACCACGATTCTGACAACGATTTTGATCCGATTCTG
>QLOY01001311.1:0-36387 GCA_003313965.1 Megacollybia marginata
TGATGATCTGTCCAGATCTCGAAGGTTTGTCTGGCTCCTAGCACCAGGTGTCTCCATTCTGCCAAGGCTTCCATGATGGCGAGCATCTCTTTGTCATAGATCTCGTAATTTCGTTCTGTAGGCGAAAGGGCTTTGGAATGGAAGGTGACCGGGTGCCATTTCCCTTCTATCTGTTGTGAGATTACTGCACCGATTGCTCCTTCTGATGCATCTGCTTCTATTCTAAACTGTCCTTCATCTTCTGGTATACGAAGGCAGGGGGCTGTCGTAATGGTTTCCTTTAGGGTGTCGAAAGCTGTTTGTTGTTCCGCTTCCCATTTCCAGGCATTGTTTCTGGTTAACTGCGTCATGGGTTTCGCAATTTTGCTGTAATCTTTGACAAATCTCCTGTAAAAATTGCAAAACCCCAGAAATTGTTGCAGCTCCTTCTTGTTGTTAGGAACTGGCCATTTCCGAATGCCGTTGACCTTGATGGGGTCCATTTCCACCCTGCCTTCTGAGACGATTAATCCTAGAAATTCTATCTGTTGTTTTTCGAATTCGCATTTTTCTGGTTTTAAATAAAGTTTGTTGGCGCTAAGGATGGATAAGACCTGACAAACGAGTTTACGGTGTTCGTCTAGGTTGTCAGTGAAGATGAGTATGTCGTTGATGTAGACAAGAACCTTTCCAGTATTGATTAGGTCTCGTAAGAGTTTGTTCATCATCGTTTGGAATGTGGTGGGTGAATTAGTGAGTCCGAAGAACATTACCAAGGGTTCGAACAACCCTCGGTTAGTGAGGAATGCTGCTTTCCATTCATCTCCTTCTTTGATCCGCACGTTGTTGTATCCCCATTGTACGTCGAGTTTTGTGAAATATTTGGCACCTTTCAGTTTGTTCACTAACTCTTGGATAAGGGGAAGAGGATATTGATTTTTAATGGTCATGTTGTTGAGCTTTCGATAATCCTGTATGGGCCTTAGTCTTCTGTCTTTTTTCTTGATAAAGAAGAAGGGTGAGGCCATAGGAGATTTGGAGGGTTGAATTCGTCCGGTGTGCAAATGTTCTTCGAGGAATGCATCGAGCTCCTTTTGTTCATCCAGGTTGAGGGGGTACACTTTGCACCCTGTCGGTTCTGATCCTGGTTTTAACTCTATAGTGTGGTCCCAAGGTCGGTTTGGGGGTAGGGTATCGAATTCAGTTTTCTCGAAGACTTCTTCAAACCCCTTATACTGTTCTGGGATCGGGTCCGTCTTCTTGTTCTTCTCGAATTCTTCTGCTAATGCATTGGCAATGGACTGATGAGCTTGCATGAAGGCTTTGTTCCTTCGCACGTTACGAGACGGTTTTGGGTATTTCATCCAGATCCTGTCCCCTTCTTCGATGTCTTCTGGTTCTGGTTCCGTGTATCCGCACGCTGAGGGACATCTGGTGAAATGTATGGATCCAGTATCCCAGTCAACTTCTGGGTTGTGGAAGCTTAGCCATTCGTGTCCTAGGAATATGTCCGATCGTCCCAGATTGGTGACTGCAAACTTTCAGATTTCTGAGTGTCCCTCTACGATCATTTTCATTTCCGCGTAGTGTGTGATTTTTCCATTATTGTTTTCCATGCCGTCCGTATTGTATGCTGAAATTGGGTGTTCCCATTTGTGCAGAGACAACCCTTTTTCTTTCGTGAACCATTGACTAATGCAGCTGCCTGTACAGCCGCTATCAAGAAGCGCTTGTGTTTGATAGTTGGTTCCTTTTTCTAAATCCTGGAGTTCTATTTGAATATTCAACTCCCGATCCGTCTTTATGGTCCTGAAGACGAATCATTTTGGTTCGTGGAGGTCTTCTAGCCAGTCTAAGGCTTCGTTGGTTGGAATGGTGAGCAATTGTTTGACGAGGTGTTGATTTACTTCTCGTTGTTTTTGATCATGTACCCATTGCTTTAATGTTCCTATTCCTGCTTCAGCGGCTAGGTCTCGTAGTCATGATAAAACCCATAAGGAAGAGAAAGGTTTTGGCTTCTTTTGTTCCGTTGGTTGTTCCTGGAAGTGACCCGAAGAAGGAGGGTTAGGTTCTTCATCTTCGACCTCTTCGATCGTTGTCTTCCATTTTTTTGTTTTGACACTGGACTCTTTTGCTTGTGAAAAAGATATATTCCTATTGTACAATGCCTCGGGGCATGTCTGACAAGAAGCATGTGCATAAGAGTCCTGAACTGGGGATGACAAAGTCGCGTCTGCTTCGCTCCTATCTAAAAACCCGCAGCTTTCTTTAGCTGTTCCTTCTCTTCGTCTGTGATCTGTGTGAAATCAATGGTTTCCAGTGTGCGTGTGGTGAAAGGTCTTTTGGGTGGAGGTTTGAGATGGCAATATCGACTGGGGTGTTTATTGTGGCAGTCTGGACATTCTCCTCTGCAGTCCCGAGAGAGATGATGTCCCATTTTCTTGCAGTGTTGACATTTGAGCAGTCGTTTGGTTCGTCCTGCGTCAATGTCCATGGGTTGTCCTTGTCCTCTGTAAGTTTGAGCCGGCGTGTAGTGTTCTGACGGGGTATGAGTGGGTCGTTGTGGTGGTGCATGTTGTCGTGGCGGTATAGGCTTTCCAGTATAAAAGGCGCTGAACCTCGTTTTTTCTTCTTCGAGTGCCATTTCTATGTTGTATAGCCTTTGTTTCACCGCGTCATATTGGTTTGGAATGGGTATTCCTCCTCGATATAGTTCTCTGGTGATCTTGTGTCGTACTTGGTTTTTGAGGAGATTGATGAGTACGTTGTCCAATTTGCGGTATCCTGCAGTCGCTGCTTTAAGTTCAAACCTAGTAAAATACTCTGTTAAAGAGTCTGGAGTTGTCTGAGCTCATTGGCAGCGTTTATCTGTAGGTTTGGATCTTTGAAGGAGTTTTTTAGTTCTGTGATGAATTTGTCGTAGTCTTCGGTGTTTAAAGTTCCGTTGTAAAAATTGTCCACTTTCCAATTTCGGAGCCAGTCCGAAGCAACGCATGATGTTCCATCTTCTGTACCTAGATATGAGAGGACGAACCAGATCTTCTGTCCGTCTTCTTGGAAGTCTCGTGCATTGGCCTGAAGGTACGTGTCGACTGCTAGGAAGAATCCTTCCCATTTCGCTTTGTCACCCGTGAACCTAGGTGGTTTCGCGACTTTGATTTTTACGGCCAATGAAGTGGTTGTAATGGTTGGAGCAGGTGGAGTATAGCCGACAGGGAATGCATCTGGCTCTATGAGGACGGTTCCCGTTCCGTCTTGTCGTAACAGAATGGTACCCATCATTCCTACTGTTGATTTGAATATTCGGACTATTTCTCCTATCGGTGTGTGTCTTGTTGCATTGCTATGAATTTCATAGATCCCATCTGCTAGCGTGTTTCCTCGAACCCTGGCGAAGTATTTTTTTGTCGTTCTCCTTCTGACATATAGGGTGAGTTCGGCAATTACTCGGGCGTTGGGTTGGCCTGCTGATGGGAAGTAATAAGGTGGTTTTGTGGTGTCAATTTCGGTAGGGACTGAGGTTGACGCGGCTGAGTCCATGTCCGTCATGTTTTAAATCGAACTTTCAAAGCTGATTTGGTAGGTGTTAATGTTCTGTGTTGTGGGGTGGAGATGGGTGTTTCTTCGACTGGTAATTCTCAAAGCGAGGGTCGTGGTGTTTCTGGTTCTGGTGACTGAGGTGGTGTGAAGAAGCTTTCTTCGAAAGGCACTGGAATGTCTTTGGGGTCTTCGGCGAAAGTATCAAGAAACTGATATTCTTCTACTGCTTCTTCAAGAAAGTCAGTTGTGATAATAATGTCTCTTGGTTCAAAGGTTTTTCTGTCTGAGTCGTATCGAATTTCTGGAATGTATCCGACGTATATGTTACGATAAACGTGGTACGATCCGTCGGGTTGTGCGTGAGTTACAAAGTGGTTTGGTCCGTATATGTTATTGACGTATCGTGTTAAGTCAATTGGAGCTGACACTGGCGTCCCTTGTCTCGTTAGACGGAGGGGTGTGGATGTGTTGGGTGTAGACGTGGCTGCGATCGTGTTGTCTGATAGTGTCGTATATGGCTCTGAGGGTTTCTTCGACTGCGACTGGGTCGGTGTCTTCGATTATTTCCTGTTGTAGGATGAAGCTGAAGAAATCTCTTTCGTCGTCAGTTAAAATGTTCAAGGACCACAGCAAGTCGGCTGAGTGTATGTAGTGCGATTCTTTTTCGAGAGCTGCTCTGAGTACGCCCCAAATTTTCAGGTAATCTGTATTTGGCACACTAAAATGTCGGCAAGTGGTTATAAACCAATCTTCCAACTGTGCTTGTGATAGATTTGCTACTCTCGTCTGAGTCTGAGTGAGCGCCAGGGCGTCTCCTCGTCTGATTGTCATTTGCGTTTGTTGTGCCGTGTTGGCGTCTTCTTGGTGCTGTGTTGGAATGTTTCTAACTCCGCTGCGAGGAGTTTGCCTTCTTCTGACTGATATGGTTCTGACCACGCTGCGATGTCGAACCCAAAGCTTATGTCCGTATTGATTCCTTTCTCTGTGCTGTTGTTGTCTGTGCTGGTCCCGGTATGTTCGTAAAGATGTCCTCACTTTCCTCGGTTGATGTCGTCAAACTGTTTCTTAAGATTTATGAAGGTTGCTAGGGGAATGTGAGAGGTGTACTCTATCGGGTTAGTGTTGGTGCTGCTATCGACGTATTTCTTGACTTCTGGTTCAGTCTCAGTGGCGACGCTATTGTACGTCTTTCTTCGACTAATCCAGTCCTGTGTGAAGAGATGAGTGTAGTAGATTCTACTGATTCTCCCGGGCGTGTAATCGAACGGGGCTGAGAATCTGTTTATGATGTCGTTGATTCTTTGGTGGATGGCGATGTATGGTGTAAAATTAGAGTTGAGTTGCGCTTGGTGGTGTCGTCGGAGTGTTCAGTTGTTTTGGGCTATTTGTTGCTGTTCAGCTTCCGTGTGTGCCACTTAAAGCCGTTAGCAATTCAAGACCGGTTAGTTTTGTCTGCTCACTGTTGTTTGTCTTATTGGGAACTTCCCGCTAGCCAACGGTACTACCAAGTAAGATGATGAGAGTTTTACAGGCGAGTTGCTCTGATGTGACGGTTTCGAAGTACGCGTAGACGTCGATTGATGCAATGGTGTCGTTCGATGCAATGCCAAAGGACTCGGAGGAGTGAGTAGATGATGAGAACGAGGTAGAGGCTGAGGATGATTTGAACGATCTCGGCGACTGTTAGAGGTTCGTGTGTGAGGAGTTGTTCAGTCGTTGTTGCGACTTTGGCGAGTGGAGTGATAAGAGTTAGTTTTGGTATTTTGTAAGGCGACGAGCAAAATGAGAGCTTATCAGGCCACTCAAAGACTCGGAGAAACTTATAATACCAAAACTAAAGAATACAGCGGATAGCTAAGAGCTTAAATACTAAATGGCTATCTGGTCGATGAGTAAGTGTAGGTGGAGTAAAAAGATAACAAGGGAAAAAGATAAGCTATCGGTGTCGCATGTTCTGCGATAAGCTATCAGAAGTTAATTTAAAAGATAGCGGATAAGGGAAATGAAAGATAGCATGATATGAAAGTGAAATGGAATAGGGTTCTGATAAGGCACGTGGGATAAGGCACGTGATTCAGGAAATTCGTAACATGGATGCTTCCTTGGTGTTCTTTCTGTTCATGTTTTTGGACCCGTTGTTGTTCTTGGCAGCCATTGGTTTGCTTCAAGGTAATGGTTCAAATTTATGTTGATTTTGGCAGCACCAGTGTGACTAAGTCACGTGCATAATGCAAATACGGTTGCTAAGTCTGTATTTCAGCTTCATCGTCTTCTACCACCATGGTCAGAGCTGGACATAAGCAAGGAAAGCTATCAGGAGCACCAAAAAAGGTTCTCTGTCCATGCTGCAATGAATATGTCACCCCCTTTCTTGAGTGCAAACATCGCAAACAGCTGGTAAACCCCTTTCCTCTCAATGATCTAATTGGCACAGATGGAACAGGCCCTGCAATCATTCCCATTGATGAGCCATCTGATGATGCAGTTTTCAGCAACAAAGCTGAATCTCCAACAGATTTGCCCAGTCCTGGTCTACACATCCCCTATCTCAATGACAATGACTTCACCTTTCATGATCCAAGTTCAGAGGCATCAGGACCAGGTTCATCAAGGATGGACTCCTCAGAAGGTTGGTATTTGATTGGGACATCAATGTTGATGACATTCCTGATGACAACAATGGATCTGTTGACGTTACTCCCAATGTTTTACCTCATACCTGGATTATTCCTGAAGATGAATCAGAAGTTGAGTTGGATGAAGATGGTGCTGACGAGAGTGATGATGAAGACAGTATGTTTGATTGGGATAATCTCAAGAATGACCTGGAGGAAATTACCGCTCTAGACAGGCTGGGTGAAGAGTTTGACTGTGAAGTCGCATCTATTGGTAGGCCTATACTCACGTCCTCTGAAGCATCAATCTCATGATTTCTCAGCTCAGAAACTCTCTGATTATGACTTGGCAATATGTCGAGCCTTTTCTTATAAGGTTCAGACACAAACCTCTGATTGTGCATTCCACAAAATACCTCAAGCTTTTCTGACTGACCAACTGCTGCCACGTCTTGATGGCATTCGATTGAGGGTCCACTTTCTGTCAGGATTTACACCCAAACAGTATGATTGCTGCATCAACTTGTGTCTGTGCTATGTAGGACCAAACATAAATCTTCAACATTGTCCTCATTGTGGAGAGGCATGTTTTCATGCAGACAACAAATCACAGAAACGATTCACATACATTCCCCTCATTCCCCATCTGACTGCTTTCGCCAGTAATGTTTGAGTCACTTCAGAAATGCAATATCGTAAGGACTACAAACCTCAGCCCAACACTATCAGAGATGTGTTTGATTCCCAGATATACAAGTGTCTCTGTCACTGGCAGATCCACATTAATGGCCAACCTCTGAAGCAGAAATATTTTGCTGACACACGAGATGTGGCTATGGGTCTGTCATTGGATGGGTTCTGCCCCTTCAAAAGGCAGTCAAAGACAGCTTGGCCCCTGATCATCTTTCTTTATAACCTTCCTCCCGAGATATGATTTCATCTAGAAAATATTCTTTGCTTAGGTGCCATTCCCGGTCCAAAAAAACCACATGATATTGATTCATTTCTCTGGCCATTAGTACAGGAACTGCTCCAGCTCAAGAAGGGAGTATCTGCCTTTGACACTCTGTCTGAGACATGGCTTTCTCTTGTGTACATTTCTCATTCTTGTGTTTGGGGATATGCCTGCAATTTCCATGGCAATGAGCATGAAAGGGCACAACAGATTCTCACCTTGCAGGATGTGTAGAATCACTGGGCTGCGAGTACCCAGTGTATGCACCACTACTTACTATGTTCCTCTGAATTGAGAAAAACATCCTGATGTTCACAATGACCCTAACGCTATCCACAACTATAATCCTGACAACCTTCCACTCTGAACACATAATGAAATGCTCCATCAAGCCAAGGAGATTGAGATGGCCAAGACAAATACTCAAGCAAACAATCTTGCCTGTCAATATGGCATAAAGGGGAGTTCTATGTCGACTCATTATTCTTCCTCCTTCCCATTCGACTTCATGCACCTTATATGGGAAAACCTCATAAAAAATCTAATCATGCTTTGGACTGGGGAATACAAAGATCTTGATGAAGGTTTGGAATCATATTTATTAGCCGACACTATATGGCAAGCTGTTGGTAGTGATACCTCAGCTGCTGGATCAACCATTCCCTCAGCATATGGTGTTTGTGTTCCAAATATTGCACAAACATCAAACATGTCTGCAGAGATGTATTCTCTGTGGACTTTGTATATCGCCCTGGTTCTCCTTTGTCATTGGTTTCATCATCAAAACTACTACAAACATTTCATAGACTTGGTCCACCTTCTTAACATTTGTCTATCACACTAGTGGAAGTAGAGATCATTCATATTGGCTTTATTGAGTGAGTTAAAAAATATGAAAGGTGGGGTTATTGCGACAACTCTCAATATGCTGTCTAACATGTTGCTAGATACTACTACCAGTATAATCCTACCTGGTCGCCCATATGCCCTGTCACCATTCATTCTCTCCTTTACATTGCACCAGGCATACTGGCAACAGGTCCGGTTTGGTGTAGCTGGGCATACCCCATGGAACAATATTGTGGTACACTGCAGCCAGCCATCAAAAGTCAACGCTATCCATTTGCTTCACTTGATTGCTTTGTAGTGGAGAATGTCCAACTCACCCAACTCAAGGTGATTTACAACAAGTCAGATGAGCTCTCACTGTTACCGCCACATGAGAAGCTGTCTCATGCCTTCCATACACCCAAGTATCCTACGTGTCAGTTGCTATCCCCTCACAAAGCTGTGACACATCTGGACCCCACTCTCATGTCTCTCTATGCTGCTCTGTCAACTTGTTGGAATAAAAAAATTACTCTTGTCAAAAAAATCCTAACAGACAGCTGAGTGGTTATTGAGGAATGGGGATGTCTTCAGTGGATAGACTCCCAAGCTGGTGATACAATTCACTCATCAGGATTAGGGACTATTCGGTGATAAGACTGCTAGGTGGCTAAGGCTGAAAGTCTTTCGAAATGCCTCCTAAGGTGAATTCCAGGCATCCCCTAAACAAGAGAAAGACTCTCTAAGGGATAAGCCTATAGGTTAGAAGGTACCCCATGTCATAAGAGGCATGTGGCATTGATTACTGAGTACACTACTCGAACAGACGGTCAAACTAGAGTTAAGACGAGTTGGCTTGGGCTTGTAGCTCGGTCAATTGTATCTAATTCACTCGCTGTTACCTTGACCATCATCTACATTACAAAGAAAGTCTTAAGGCCAAGGTCAGCCAACGTAGGTTAACTCTATCTCTCTTAGAGCTAGATCGTGGATGTCTTAGGGTGGCAGGGATGACTTAGGAGTGTCCGATCAGGGACAATGCCAGCAGTGTAATGTCACCGTTACATGAGGGACTAGAAAGAGAGAAACAGTTAGGGAAGTCTGTTAGGACACTTCCCAGAGGAAAGGAAACAAACCATTGGAGTGTTGGGGCCAGTGCAGAGTCCGCACAACAAGGCTGCCTACTAGCTAACTTGGTTTAGGGATTTGAGTACGACATCGGCAACATTCCTCCATCACTTAAGGGAGGATCAATGTGTCATGCCAAGATTACAACACCTGTCTGACACATATCTACGGCATGGCACTCCTACCGCAGTAAAAGGATGAGGAATCAGACTGGCACATACACATACAAGTCAGGTATTTAGAAGGTTCTGGAAGGATTCAGAGAGTATAAGCTGGGAGGAAATGGAAAGGAAAAGACAGAATACAGATGAAGACAGAACAGTGTGTATTTTGCAGGTATATACTACCTTGCATTTTGAACCACCAGACTACATAGCATCTAATCACATGAGAAATTACTGCATCTAAGACTAACTAGTACCGTTTAAGGGAACATTTGCATTGCGGAGCATCCAAGCATTATCACTTAGGACATCATCAACTTGAAGTTAGTCAAACCCAGTACCACCTAAGGGCCAGAACAGTTCCTGTAGTTACCGAAGTAAACTTGCGTGCGAGTCACAGACTTAGTACCTCCTCCTCTCCTGTATCCTCAAGGCCGCATCCATTGCTGTCGAACTTAGTACCACTTAATAGCCAGAACAGTTCCTCCGCACTTGCTGCCACCTGTCCTAAGGAGTCATTCTCCTAAGTGCACCTAAGACCAGTGTATATTACATTGGCAACCTAGGTCCACAGTCTCGAACTCTGGCATTTTGAGTACTTCTAGCAAAGTCTCCACTCGTTCTAACAAACACACTCCTTCATTGTCCCGCACAGTGACCCTCGAGATCTCTTAAGTAGAGTCTCACCCGCAACACTTAGGTATTACCTAAATGATTTCATACCGAAGCATCACAGTTCACTTAAGCCAGTTTGAAGCACATCCTTTTGTAGTTAAACCGATCTCACAAACTTACAAGGGGATAGAACATCTCTGTTACTTAGAAGAAGCATCAGGGTGATACTTAGAGAGTGCTACCTTTTGCATTGGGTTGTGGTTTAGTTACCTCGCCTCCTTCGCTTAGGCAGTTTGTTCTTTGTAGCATAGTTGGCTCGCCTCATTTTCCTGTCACGGCATGGTGAGGTTCCCTTTCATCAGGATGACAGTCGCGATGGGACACATGTATGTGTGAGTTGAATCATTAATCCATTGAAGTGAAACTAAGATTGAGTGTAGTATGAGATGTATATCAATGAACTGGCTGGCTGATGGCAGGCTAAGCCACACCTGGTTCCCAGAACATTTTATGGCTGACTTGAACACATATACACCATCTGCTTTCCAGACCCATGCCCTCAACTCCACCTGAAGGAACCAACAACAATCATCATGGTAACTATCTGAGCTTGCCAGATTGATGAGTCAATTTTTATTCCCCACCTTGACTTTCATTTCTACTCTTGTAATGGCAATTGACACATTGTTGACATCACCAGTGTACAGGTGTTAATTGGATGAGTTAAGGATGGGGACATTTGGGCAACTGTCAACAGAACGGGCACATTGCTGGGTGCTACATATCTTGACAATTTGGAGGAAGAGGAGTGGGAGCAAGACAGGGACTAGGGAAATATGATTGAAGATCATAGAGTCATGCTAACTAGAGTGTGACGTACCATTTAGTTGAGCCTATGTCCTTATGACCTCCAGATTCATGCATAGACACGTCAAGTCACACTGTTGAAACCCCATGATTGTGTTTGTTTACTTCATTCAATCATTGATCTCTCATGTCCAGCGATAGCGAAGACACTCAATATTCTGAAGCTGATCAAGACAAGTGGGGCATATGGTTTGAGACAAAGTAAGTGTTTTTTCTATAGTGTGTATACCTCACTGTCAGTTTTACAGGTCACCCAATGATACACGTGTTTTCAACAAACTTAAAGCTTGTGATGTGTGTCTGAAGCTTCATCTCAACCAATTCAATCAACATGTTGAAGAATTTGCCGACAATGACCACTGGGTCAACTTTCCATGTGCCAGAGCCTTCATGGCAACCCTGTGGCCAAGTTCTCTCTTTCTTGAGATGCACCCCTTCCAAAAGTGACATGGCCAAGAAGCTCCATGAATGGTTGTTTTTCCTCATTGAGAGCACCAATGGAAATGCAGAAGCAAGCAACACAATCCACAGTGAATTTGCTTTTCTGCTCCACTTCATGCTAGGGCATGGGTACAGTGTGCTTCTATCAACTGGAAAGGATTGCTACTCTAGCATGAAGATGGCTTTTGGCCAGATGCGCCTTATTTTGGACATTATAGAATCACTCACATGGTTGGAACAAGACTTGGCATCAACCTGCCCAAGGTTGAAAAGTGATTTTCAACCAGATGCTGGTTCAGATCCAACCAAAGGGGGTGGCATAGTGACCTCTCTATTTTCCAATGCCTTACACCCATTTGCTGTGGCATCAAATGAAGGTTAACATAACTATATGATCACATAGTAGTACCCAGTGTTGGCCTAAGGCCTGCTTAAGTTAACACCTTCATGATTGGCTGGTATTGGCCTTGACCTGATACTTACATGCTATTCTCCCAAACTTGGAATGCACCATTTTTATTCATAAGATATAGCCCAAGTCTCTGCACTTGATACTTCATCCAAAAGTCTCAAAATGCTTCTCACTGAACCTATTTGGGCCAACCAGGATAGCAGTGGAGACAGAATACTGTTTAGGAAAGCTGTTTGTATGAAGGTCATATTGATAGAGTTGATAGAGGCTTCAACATGCAAGGGGTATGTTTGATCAGAGGAGCAATACATGCCTGCTCCAAAGGATGTTTGGATTTTTAGACAGTTAAGCCTTTTCCCATGATGAAATTAGAATTAAACTGAGCCAGCTTATTCCTGATGAGTTGCTCTAAATGATAATTGGGTTTTTAGGCAAGGATGTCTTTTTCTAAGTGTGGCAAGGATGATATCAATCTGAGCCAGCTGTAAGGCAACAAGCAAAATGAGAGCTTATCAGGCCACTCAAAGACTCAGAAGAACTTATAATACCAAAACTAAAGAGATACAACAAATAACTAAGGGTTTAAATACTAAGTGGCTATTGGATTGACGAGTAAGGTTGGAAGATAAGAAGGGAAAGAGATAAGCTATCTGTGCTGCATGTTGGAGATAAGCTATCAGAAGTTCAATTTAAGTGATAGCAGATAAGGGAAATGAAAGATAGGTGATATGAATGTGAAATGAAATAGGGTCTTGATAAGGCACATGATTGGGGAAATCGTAACAGAAAGGAGTTGATTGTTGAGCATGAAAGGTATCTTGATAGTGATGTCGAAAGCGGTGTTGTAGCAAGGCTCAGATAGAGACAAGATGGCAAGTGCAGGCATGGTTCTGAGCAATGTGATCAAGTCTCCAGTGGGCACCCAAATGCTCTCCAGATGTAGGAATGTGATAGTTGCAGACAAGCACAATATGAGCAAGGAAAGCTCTTTGGACACCCAGGATATGTTTCCCTGATTAGTTTTGTATCCTGAAGTTTCTGAGATGATGGAAAGGGATTGAAGCATTGGGAGAATCAGCATTTTGAGGAGTTTCGTCATGTGGATCTCATGATCACCCTGGCTGATGAGAATCCTCAAGGAAGAGAGGTTTGAAGGAAATGGCTGGTCAGGTATGGCATAGTCAGCAAATTATCTTTGACCCAGGGATAGTGGACTTGAAGTATGGTGTGACAAATGATGTTTTATTCCCCACACTGTCAGAAGCCAGCACGTGCCTCATTAGGAAATCAAACTTTGTAGAT
Source organism: Megacollybia marginata (assembly GCA_003313965.1). Taxonomy (NCBI): domain Eukaryota; kingdom Fungi; phylum Basidiomycota; class Agaricomycetes; order Agaricales; family Porotheleaceae; genus Megacollybia; species Megacollybia marginata. Next base: position 12,847 of record QLOY01001311.1, read on the forward strand.
ATCCTCAGTACAGTACATACATGTTAATTCAATGTTATACTTACCATAAACAATGCTTTTTGTGCTCTATCCAACTTGGAACTCTCTCAGTGAGAAGTTCAATGTTGGGGCAGAGTTTGAAAAGAATGATCCGATGTTTCCGTAATCAACCATCAAGATTCAAGAGCGATAACATCATGAAATCTCTACAACATTACATGAGCTATAGATGTATTTCAATGGAATATTAATATAAACTGTATTTCTGTCTGAGTCTAAATGACTTTAGCTCAATATTAGCCTGAGGTAGGTTGACAGAATATTTTTCAGACTTCAGCCTTGACCCCCTGTGGTACAGGATTTCCAGTCTGGTCCCTTGACTCAGTCTAAGTTTCATCTCTACCAAAGAGACCAAAGAGAAGATCTACCATTTGTGCCCAATTTATTTATAAATCATCTACATATTGCAAATAAAGCATCCATCTATGTGAACAATATCGAGCTTTCCAGATAGGGTCAGCCAGCAAAGAGGTAATTGACCTCTGCTATCCACCTACCACCAACATCTCAGTATCAGGATAGAAGTTCTCCCCTGACTCCTCTGGATCATGATGCATGATTCATTCCATACCACCCAGGATTACTGTAGTTTTCCAACCACAGGTTTGTCCCCTGTCGCCTCAACCCATGAACTGAACCAAAATAAGGGGACAGTCCCCCCCCTTTCAGAGGCAATGAACCTGGAAGCAGGACAGTGCACTATTACATAATCACTTTAGTGCTCAAATTTTGTAGTATAAATCATCTTTTCCCAAACTTTTGGCCACTGTACAACTCTTGTGAGCATTTAATGCATATCCATATCCATTTTGAGGATTCAATGTCGATATAACATTGATACATCAATGATATGAACCATGATGTCCCCCCCTTATTCTAGTGATGAACTCAGAGATAACTGGGACACATTATGTAATCAATTACATAAATAACTTGTGGTTGGAAAACTACAGTAATCTCAGCTATCCAAGCTCAAGACTTATTGATGTGACTCACAATCCCCAAATCAAATACTCACTGAGTCTCATTCATCGAAATTATCTGAACCAGTGTGATGTGACATCAGATCACACAATTTTCAAACTCTGCCACAGATGTTTAACTCTCACTGAGAGAGTTTTGAGCATGAAAAGCAGCATCTGAGCCTGAATCAACACACATGTACTGTACTGAGAATATCTACAACGTTTGATGTTTCTAACAGGGCACGTGCTGGCTTTCTGATGGCATGGGAATAAAACATCATTTGTCACACCATATTGAAGGGAGCGAAGGCCAGTAAAATTGGCAAGTGACACCACGATACAGGGAGGATATGAATCAAGTTCATGATTTGGCTTGGATTTGGCTCCAAGGGATGGTGGTGACATGAGCTTGGGAATCACTGCTTATATTGTTGAGTGCAATTTTATCGCACCCTCTACCCACAAAGTATAGTCCATGAACGGGGCAAGTATGTCACACATTTCCAAGGCATCTAGACGCCAGTGAATTGAGGACAAGGCAGCTAGCAAGGGCTGGTTCCTGCCCAACAAAATGCCTGCCATGCTTTGCCACTAGGGCTTCAAACCGTACCCGTAAAGGTACGGTTCTACAGGACCGTAAATACTGGATGGTACCCATACCGTTTCCGCTTTTGGAAGCCCGGAGTACGGCTGTATTTAATACGGGTAGGGTTCAACTTGTTGTATAGCCCAATTTTCTGACTGGTTTCACAGGCATCACCTCAGAATGGTTCATTTCATTCATCCTAAAGTAAGTACAGACCACTAGAACCTCTACAATGCTGAATTTGTACCAGTAAATACGGGCATACGGGACGATACGGTACGGGATACGGGTATGTTCAGTCCCGGCCCGTATCTTCGGAATTTCCATACGGGGATCCACCATATACGGGACGGCCGTCTCCAGTATACGGGACAGTTTGAAGCCCTATTTGCCACCAGTTTGCTTGATCACAGAGCAAGTGAAGATATGCCAGAACTGGCAATGAAGATTGGATTTGGCTGAACATCTAAGAAGGTTCTCTACCAACACAATGTGACTTGAGCCCTCAGGCTCTGCTTGGAGCCTGATGTTAATGTCGTTCTGCAAAGCAGGCGTATTGAGGGTAAGCAAATGCCAATGTGAGCAAACAGATGCCAACTTGAATCCAGGAATATTGACAGCTCCTGGTTTGGTGTCAATGGTATTCCTAGTTCCATGGCATGTGAAAACTTCATGCACAATTTCTGGTGGAAGTCTTTGAATAGGTGCAGCTAGGGATTTGGCAAGCTGAACCTGTTCCTTAAGATTCTCTGTCATGCAACTGTGCTATGCTCTCCCTATATTGGATAAGCCCTTTTTCGGCCTGAGCAACTAGTCGGCTGGAGCATGGGTAGGGCTTATCCATGCAGATTGCAGATAGGATACCCTGCAGATGCAGATGCAGATAGAGATTTTTTCATCTGCCATCTGCACCATACCCGTATAAGCCTACAGCTAGGGAAAGGCTGTTGGAGGAGATCAGGCACACGCCCATGCTCAAACTGCTGAAATTGTGCCAAAACTGACCATGTTGGTCATGTCGGCTAGCCTAGTGATGTGTTATCCACACTGTTCCTTCAGCAACAGATATAGCCATAATTTTTAGATGGATAGATAGGAATACTCTTGAGATAAAATGTATGCTAAGGGAGTAGGTAAGTTTAGACAAAAAAAAACTCTGTCTGCAATATAAAATTGAAATCAGAATAAATGGAGTTGATTCATACCTTTCACTATGCCCCTCAAGCCCCCTGCTGCTCTTGCACCAACATTGGCAAGTACCCAAGAGCCATGCCAGTCCAAAGCTAGCGAGAAGAAGTGTGCCACTCAGGATGATTCTGACAGTGAAGATGCCACGTCTACTAGGCCAAAAAAGGCATGGAAAAATTCTGTGTTACCAGCTAAAGCTTCAGCCTCAGCACAAGTCCCCAAAAAATCAGTAATCAGCATGCCTCAGGCAACCACGGGATCAAAGTCTCCACGAACTACAATTCTTAGCAAAGAGGAAGAAGATTCAGCTCACAGAGATGCTGAGATCATTGAAGTCGATATCAGTGGCAATGTTAAAAAGACTGCCATGCCTGAGAAAGTGGAAGAAGATCCTGAAAAAGAGTTCTTGGGTGATATCATAACTTACGGTTGACTTGTGGACTACCCTAGAATGAATGATGAAGACATGGACTGCACCCATCTATGCCTTTTTTCATCCTACACCAGATATCAAAACAAAGGACAGCCGTCATTCCCATATATTTAAGTGTTATGGCCAAGCTTGTAGCAAGACTGTACACTGCTACCTCAATACCAGAGACTGTAGTTCCACTTCAAATTTAATTACTCATGTTCATTCCTGTAAATCATGGGGGAAAGAAGCATGGGAAGTTGCTAAAGATGCTAAAGATGCTTGAGAGAATGTCACCAAGCCAATGCGAATGTCGGGCAGCATCACAGCAGCATTCCAGGTCAAAGGAAAGAACAAAGTTACATATTCCCACCATCAGCACACACCTACTGAAACCTGGTAAGTATGATTTATTGTTTCTTGAATTTCTTACCAGTAGTTTGTCAAGTGCTGAGATCATGCACTGGTTCTCAGAGAACTTCTGTCCTTTCAATACAGTTGAGGACTGAGGTTTCAAATCATTGATGAAGACTGGATGACCAGAATATTACCTGCATGCAACAGTCTCTCAGGATGTAAAACATGTATTTACAAGATGTCGTACTCACATTGCAAAGATGCTGAGAGATTACAAAGGAAACTTGCATTTTGCCACAGATGCATGGACCTCACCAAATCATAAAGCATATGTTGGCATCACAGTTCATTTTCAGAAAGATGGGCACCCAATGATGCTGGTTCTTGATGTTGTTGAGGTTGCTAAGGTACATGATTCAATAGGCATCCGGTGATTGAATACTTACCTAAACCTAGTTGCATAGTGGTGTAAACCTTGCAGCTGCATTTAAGGATGTACTTACTGAGTTCGGAATTGAACATAAGGTTAGTCTATACAATATGTGGTGCATGAAAGACAGACCTCGACAGATACTTGGTGTAACAGCTGACAATGCATCAAATAACAATACTATGGTACAAGAACTCGAATTCCTCATTGAGGAATTCTGTGCAGAGAACCGCTTGCGATGCTTCCTTTGCATCAACAACTTGATTGCAAAGTCCTTTCTGAAACAGTTTGATGTCAAGAAGAAATGTGGTGATGCTAATAGTGCTGACAATACAGAGTTGGATGAGTTGGTTAATGAGGTGGAACAAGAAGAGATGCTAGATAATGGGAAGGCCAAGGTAAGCCTATTATATTATGGCCTATATTGACAATCAAATCAAATTAGGACTCAGACAAGAAAGTCACTGTGTTCGATGCTATGGACCAAGACTCTCTGCTCAAGCTACATCTGTGGACTGACGATGAGATTTCCTGTTATCTCAACACTCCACATGAGAACCCTGATAATGTACTTCTCTGGTGGATCAAGCAATGCAAAGTCTACCCTCAGCTTTCACGAATGGCTTTAGATTACCTAACCTTACCAGGTATGTGCTTGTTCAAAACATTTCTTTCATAAATGGTGTAATTTCAGCAACTTCGGTTGATGTTGAATGTTTATTCAGCAAGGGCCGACTTCTTCTGTCCCATGTTCGTAGTCAGCTCTCTGTCCAGTCAACACAGGCGCTGTTGTGCCTTAATTCATGGAGTTTAGCTGGGTTATTAGATGACCAGGATATCAATGTGGCTGCTGTGGAGCCAGAGCTTGAGAAGGGGAAAGAGGAGCCAAACTTAATCCTGGGTTGGGATGCTATACAGCTTGGGTAATGTGGTAGACATTTTACAATAATAAAGTTGTCCTTATCTGCCTCTATCTGTGGATAAATCCACAACCCTACCCTTGTCTAAGGGTCAGATAGGTGAAGGGTATGGATGCGGATTGCTCCAAAAATACCCTCAGGTTACCTGTGCTCTTGCCTAGCAACTAGCTCATTCAATATGGTTTGCTCAGAGGCAACTTGGAATTGGTTGGAACGAGATCTCAAAAGAAGTTTAAACTCCTTTATCTTTGATAAGGCTGTAAAGGTTAGACTGCAATTTGAGTATGACTATGTAAATGCACATTTATTCCCACATTGCGTGCCCATCATTTCTGCACACCAGAAATGTTGGTATACCTACCAGTGGGTAAGCCAACTAAAGGTGGCAAGTACGAGTTCTATATATAATGTTACTGTCACTGTCTTGCATATATAGCTAGACAAAGTCATATTGTACAATCCAAAGCTTGACATTACGTACTAGGGCTCTGTGTAAAAGTATTGGCTGAGTTAATAACTAGTTATTAACTCGAGGGGCCTTGGACCCCTTTTTAACAGGTGTTATTAACTACTTACTAACTAGCAGTAAAAAACTATAAAAAACATCTGAGAAAGTACTTTTTAACCTGTTAGAAACTGATCCTAGACTTTAGCTTTGAGTATATCTGGAGTGTTTCAATGTCAATAGAATCTTGAGCCCTATGACCTCAGACAGATCCAAGTGTTTATAGCACACAATTGAGTCTTATAGGTTCACTCACTGGTGTCTTTTGACCTTATTTGGCAAGGACTGCTTGGGACTCCATCTGGTAGACATTGGAGTAACACTACAAGCAGCATTTATCTGTCTTACTATCTGGAATATCTGGACTTTCTAACAGCTAAAAGCACTTTCTAACAGGCCTTTTAGACCCCTTGAGTGAAATACTGTTATTAACTCAGTTAATAACAGGTTTAAAAGTCCGAGTTAGAAAGTCTGGACTTTTACACAGAGCCCTAAGCAGTACATGCCACGCAGTTGTTGGAGTCGCTGCCCTTGACAGAACGCAAGGTCAGACCTTCGCAAAGGAAGTTCAAGCTCTTTCATGCTTAGACACAGAGAATCCTGAATCAATCCAGGACTCTACCTCCCAGCGACTCAAATCCAGACTCTTGACCAGTGCTTCCGACCAGTCTCTGGAAACACGTTTGTCCTGAACCAAGTTGTCAAAAATGGTTTACGAGTCCAGGTGGTCTAAGAGCACATTTTGTTGTCCATACTGGTGCTACGTGTGAGTCTTGTCTTTTTAAACTGTCAAGATGTACTAAATTGAGAGTTGTGGTAGCCTGCACCCTGGATGCGGAAAGGAGTTTAATGTCATCTCTAATATGTGGTATTTATGTTTCAATTTTAACTTGGAAGAATGTTGAGGTCTCTTCGACAGGCAGCATTTTAGAACACATTCAAAAGGGTTAATGAATAAGAGTAGCTGACTCAGAGACAGCTATAACTACTCGGAGTAATAATGGTCGTCCACCAGGAGCAAACAGAAAGCACTCATATACATCTGACATGGTAATAGTAAACTGACTGGTATAGCAGAATGAGGCATGTTTGCTGAAACATGGGACCATATAGGTTGATATACATTGATAACAAAAAAGGGGCTGTAGTTGCCATGCAGCAAAGATCATGTTACCCATTCGCAATAACACATGAAACTGCTAAATGTTTCAGCATCCTTTCATACGTCCCATCAGACAGTTGCATTAGTGATGTGCTTAGCGGTCAACATCACGTTGGAATGATTGATACATTATACATATTGAAGTTGATATAATGAAACAGAGTCACTGTATGATGTCAATGTCAAGGAATCTGTTTATATTACGAATTTTGGGAACAGAAATCCTCATACCTTCACAAATAATGATGCAAAGGTATTATGCAGAATCGATGCTCAATGTTGAATGGTCTCTGATAATGGAGACCCATTCACAGTTTGTCAACCAACGTCAGATCGCATGATGGAGGAGTAGGAACGGACTACTCAGTCATTGACTAAGAAATTTGATATGAGTTGCTGTTGAAATATCAGAACAATGACATACCATGCAAAACTTTCAGAATTGAAAACAATATACAGTACATCATATCTCTCACAACCCAGCAAGCAGTCAATCCGCTACTTAAGTGGAGTTTGCAGCAACATCAACCACAGTAAACCCTCACATGTATTGACAGATATATAGTATACCTGCAAGGCCAGTTTAGAAATCAACACAGCAACCTGAGATCTGTATCATGAGGGAAGCAGGGTTTACACCAAATCTCCAAGCATGTCGACAGTAGCTGCAAAACTCAAGTGGAGTCTGCGGCAACGTCATCACAGTGAACCGTCGCCAGGAAAACAATGACACTAGTCAATTAGCAGCATACGAACTGCAATGTTACATACTTTGCTATAGATACATACCTTCATAAGTTGTACACCTTTTATTAAGCGACAGCAGCACCACAATGCATTCCACAACACAGTAACAATAATGTAAGGATAGCTGCCATACGAAAACAATACAATGATGCATTGAAAGTGAATGCAGAACTCAGGTGGAGCCTGCAGCGACATCACCACAGTGAACTGTCGCAAGTTTCTGGACATGAATATGAGATCAAAAGCTAAGCATACCATTAGCAACAACTAGGCACAGTATGTAGATCGACTTACCTTGACACAGTGATGACTGGAGATGAAGGTGCAGAAATCAGGTGGAGTCTGTGGCACAGCCGCTTCAGTAAGATTTGTAAAATAACCTGATTGGAGCTCTGTTGCAAAAAAACCTGGATAACTCTGGCAGGCTATCCAGTCAGCCAAAAGGCATGCCAGGCCTGGCAGGCACCCTGGCAACACTATTTTTAGTGACAGGAACCAATAAATGATAGAAATAGTCCAAAAATAATCCAAAAATTTGAAAAATATTAGAATAAAACCCAGGAATGATAAATGGGATCCCAGCTAATAATAGCTCAAATCCTGGATGCTGTCACATTGCCAGCATGATGTAATACATGACCGTGGGAACTTTTTACAACAACATATGGTCAGATACTAAATTTGAATGCCAATGTTTATATATGGTGTTATTGCCCAATTGGCATTTCAATTACCAAAATAGGACCATGGGAACTTTTTACAACCAGATATGGAAAGATGCAGAATTTTGATGCCATTTCAACTGTGTGGTTCATTTTGCTATATATAGCTTTGTTCACTGATATTTGCACATGACCTTATTTTGGCAGACAAATCATCTTTTTGCTTATCTTTGTTTACCTTGTAAATGTAAACAAAAGTAGCCATGATGTAGATGATTCTGAATATGTAATTTGTTTGCTGAGATAAGCTGAAATGAGCTGGGAAATGAGCAAATAAACATGCCCATATCTGGAAGGTCAGTTGTACAAGAAAGTGAAAATTTGTAAACCTAGGTTTTTTGAGGCTGCGATTTCAACTGTACAGTTGGTGGGAGATGGAAATGCCTTTTTTAGCAAGATATAGACAGGTGACTATGCTAACTTTAGAATCTGCTGAAATCTTATGGACCTGGGTTTTTGAGTGCTGCAATGACCCATTTTCACACACTTGTATAGACTGGCCCTAAACACCTATACAGACCAATATTCAATCCCTACATAGACTTGCATTCAATTTGCATTGACTTGCATAGAGTGGTATTCAACCTATATAGACTTGCATTCAACTTATAATGACTTGTATAGAGTAGTATTCAATCCCTGTAGACCAGTATTCAGCCTTATATTCAATCCCTATAGACCAGTATTGACTTGTATAGACTTGCAGTATCCAACCTTATTCCTGCTACCCTTGGGTAGAGGGGTATTGTATCGGGCCCTAAATTAAGGTTTGGCTGTAAACCTTAATTTTGGATAAAAAGCTGTGCTTTTTTTTGGCTTACTCTGTTTCCAAATAAAAACTGCATGGTCCTGTTGTCGGGCCTTCACTAACTCTGTTGGCTTTGCGGCATCAACACAGTTCACCTTTTCTATTTTCGAATTTGTTTTGCTTTGTTTTTTGGCTCTTTTCCGCTACCACCATTCTCCGCTCTTTACCGCTACCACCATGACTTCCGTTGTCGCCTATCTGGATGGTCGCCAGGTCCCTTTTCATTTGGACCAGCGTTCTTTGTATTCTTCTTGTCCTCCTTCTTGGAGTGCTGGTTGTCCTTCCCATGTTTGTTGTCGTCATGGTGATGGCTTCGTGTTTGCCATCCTGTTGCCCCTTTGTGTGTCCTCCTCTGTAGAATGTCTCGTTTTGGGCCTTGACTGGATCAATGCAGAATTGTTTGCTCGTAACAGTATGTTTTATTTATTCTTTTTATCTGCCTATTCTGATTTTTGCCTCAGATCATTGTATGTGTTCTGCTGTTCTTCTGAGTTACCCCATGTTTTAAATGATTTTGCTGCCTCTCCTCCTTCTGTGTCCCTTGCTGGTCCTTCAACCTTCGAACCTCCTTCTGATGCAGGTCCTTCGTCTCTTCCGTCGCCCGCTTCATCATCTGCGACGTTGTTGTCTTCAGACATTGTTTCTATCTTCTATGATAACATTGCTCGTTCTCGTGGTGTTGGTGTTCGACACTCGTGCTTTTCTGTTGACATCAATGTTGTTGTCGCTTTGGCATGTCTTCACGGTGTTGATGTTGAACAAGGTTGTTCTTTGGAAGAGGCCAGATTCTGTGTATTACGCCATTTGTTGGTTGGTGACTGTATTAGGTCTTCAGAATGTAATTCGTCTCTTCCTGCTGGTAGTCATCGTGACATTGCTTGTGGTCAATTGAGTTGTCCTTTCCCTAGTGCTACTGACATGTCAGTTGCTTTCCTTCAACATATTTTGGACGATTCTACTGATGACCAGAAGTTGACTGCTCCCAGGTTGTCTGCTATAGCCTCCACTCTTACTAACACATCTTTTACATCCTGTCCATTTTCCACACCCACTAATGTTCGCAGAGATGCATTGCGTGCTATTAAGCATACTGATTCTTTGGACATCGGTCACATTTTGCCTGCTGACATCGAGTCCATGACGAAGAGTGAGTTGCAATCTTTGGCTACCGCTCACTCTGTACCTTTTGTTCGTAGGACTTCTGTCTCTGATCTTCAGGGCTTGTTGTTGAATCACATCCTCTCTGCTGATTGTTTGAAGTTTGTGAATCCTGCTAATTAGGATATTTCACCTGCTGGATGTGTTCGCTCCATTCGGATCCTGCTGTCCAATGGTTCCCAACCTACAGCCAGTTCTCTTCTCATTACCACTCTGTCCTTTTGTGCACGATCCATGTCTCTGAAGGCATTGCAGCATGTTTTCACCCATCTTGGTATTTCTTTCAATATGTCTGATTCTGTTGGTGCTCTTCATAAGTGTCTTAAATCCTATGTGTTATGACTTCAGAAGCAGCCTAATTGTCCAGGCGTCGACTTATCATGGAGAACCATGTTTGCTGATCTTGTTACTACTCGTGATTCCTGGCCTGAAGTTGTATCCGACTCTACAAAGCAGAAGGTTCACGATGACTTCTTGAGGCTAACAAGCTCTGACGCTTTGAAGAGTGGTGTCTGCGCTTCCTGTTCTGAGGAATGTCCTCAACATCACCTACATTCTGTAAAGGCTTCTGACATCAACCTCAACCTCCTTCGCTGACCTGATTCCTGTCTGCCTTCTGATGCTCCCTTCCTGAATCCGTGGGCGGAGCCTGATGTCGTTGCACCTGTTTTACCTTTCCAAGATGGATTATTGAAAGATATTCTTGTGGACCCGTTGGTGTTAAAGGTCATGGCTTGGAAACCGAGCTATCTCTTTACAAGAGTTGTTTAGGCTCTCTGCGGCGTCATCGTGTCCCTGACTTAGCGCTCAGTAACCACATGTTTCTTGGTGATGTACCCATTGAGCTCAAAGATCTCTCTGTCATTGAAGAGTCTATGATCTCACTCTGTAGAGCCAAATGTTGTATTGTGCATCTCAAGGCTGACAGTCAGGATTTTGCTTCGCACACAGCACAGCGGGGTATTAAAGGAAATCTGATAATATATCTGCAAAAACCTTCTGATGTTGTGAAACGCCTTCCACCTTCCATTGATGACATCACTTTGCCTATCTGTGCTTATTTGTTGGCTCTTGTCCTCCCACTAACGAATGGCTTCGTGATCATGCTAAACCTTTGGCTGTGCGCACACACAAAGTTTGTCAGGCTCTTCTCTGGTTGAAATGTCACAATCCTCTTTACAAGGATGTTGACATTGATGAAGGTGTACTTACCCAGCTTGACACCAATCCTGTTTTGCCGTTCCATATTGATCACGTCCAGCCTTCTCTTGCCACTGAAGTTTCAACTGCAGGTTATGACCCTTCTACCACTGATTGCAATGCTCCTGTCGCTGAGCCTACAATTGTGCCTGAATCAGAGATCCCGTTTTCTAGTGTTGTCATTACGGACATTGACAACACAGCTAGTAGTTCACAGTTAGCAGCGGCTGCCCTTTGTCACCCTTCATAAGAAAGGTGGTTCATTCCTGCAAATTCTTCATCAGCCGCATCCATCTGCAGAGTTCTTTAATCCTGATCTTTTCCCCATGCTATATCCGACATTGTTTCCTTATGGAATTGGTGGTTTTGAAGATCCCCAATATCGTGTCAAGGTCTCTATTTGTCATCACATTAAGCATTTGTTTAATCTTCGAGATAAATGTTTTCAGGAACATTATTCATTTCTCTTTACTGCTTTCAATTTATTGCAGCATCGAGAAATGCTGTTACGGGTGGGACTCAAGGCAAAGCATAGTCATTTTGATTCTTTGGCTTCTGCTTTTGGCAAAATTAGCAGTGAGGCCATTCACAGGGTTGCTGAACGCATGGCCTCTGGCGATTCCGTGACTTCTCATACTGAAGAGGAGCAACAAATTATCGAGCTTATGAAGCAGGTTAACGCAGTATCTACATCAATTCAAGGCTCTTCCGCTAGCAAGTTGTCCCAAAGATCCGAACTTAAAGCACTGATGATTGATCAGGGTCTGCCCAGCTTTTACCTTACGATCAACCCATCTGATGTACATAACCCCATCATACACTTTCTGGCAGGCAAAGATATCAATGTGGATACTGTCCTGCCTTCAGATTACGACAATTACGCACAAAGTTTACTTGTATCCAAAAACCCGTTTGCTACTGCAAAGTTTTTTGATCTGTATGTTTGTGCCTTTCTCGAAGCTATACTTGGCTATGTTCCTGGTCATCGCAATCCTATTGGTGGCATTCTTGGCAAAGTGAAGGCTTATTATGGTTGTGTCGAGGCCCAGGGTCGTGGTACTTTGCATTGCCATATGTTGGTGTGGGTCGAAGGTGGTCTCAACCCTGACAAAATCAAACAACGTGTTTTGAATAACGATGAGGATTTCAAAAGTCGGCTGACATCCTTTTTGGATGATACTATCAGCAACTATATACCCCCTGATGTTGACGATAATATCCCTGAGTACCATCCCTGTTCTGTCTGCACTCTGGCTGTACCTGATAATATGAACATTGACGACATTGCTGTCAGGAATAAGGATCACCATCTGTTGGTGGTGAAGTGTCAATACCATCGGCATTCCGCTATGTGTTATAAATATGACATTCATTCTTGTCAATTCAATATGGATGAGGCTAACCACAGACCCATTACCTGCTTTGATTCTATGACTGGCGAAATTACATTGTGCTGCTTACATGGTTTGGTAAATAATTTCAATATGACAATCTTAGAATGCATACATTGTAATATGGACATTAAATTCATTGGGTCTGGTGTATCTGCAAAAGCCATTTTGTACTATATTACTGACTACATCACGAAAACTCAGCTCAAGGCCCATGTAGCGTATGCCACTCTTGAGCTTGCTGTTTCCAAACTAGGGGAATACGATCCTTCCGATGACGATATCACCTTGTGTGCAAAATGAATGCTGCAGAGGTGTGCATATGCCATGCTTTCACACCAGGAACTTTTGGCTCCTCAGGTTGTGTCCTACTTGCTGGATTTTGGGGACCATTATACTAGTCATCACTTTGCATGATTTTACTGGACCAGTACTGAGAAGTATGTTGACCGTTTGTCACCCCTGCTTGGCACTGGCTCTGATCCTAACAGCGTAACCAGCAATGAATCTGTAATCACACCGTCTGTGCCTCCACCTGAAACAGAGGATGAAGTGCCTGAGAATCTGGAACCAGCTTACCATGAAGATCCTGATTGTATGGTTTCATCGGATGATGAGGATTTTGCTGAGGATTGCGACAATACTGCTGTACCTATAAGTCCTGCAGATAATCACAGTCACGCCGACCTCAAGGAAGACATTGTTTTAGATGTTGATGCTTTGGACAATCTGATCGCCAGACCTTCCCTTTTGCAGAACTACTTGTGTTGTGGTGCCGATCTAGCTGATGTGTGTCTGTGGGATTATGTATCGTGCGTGCAGCTTGTGCGAATGTCTAGCGATAGAAGAAAACATAGATGGTCGGAAGACCTGAATTCTTCTAATACAGATCACTCTATTGATACTCCTTCCAGCGATGAGTCTGATGGTTATGAATCCTCTAACCATTCCAATAGTTATCTAGACAAACCTAGTAGCAGCGACGAAGAACCTAATGATAACGATGTAGATTCCCTTTGGGATCTACATCTGAGTAAAAATAAGCTTTTGAAGTCAATGAAATGCCGTCGACCTCGCGTTCCATTGCCTCCTTCCCATCCGCAAAGCAAAACCCATTACCAAAAAATCATTTTACCATCAAAGCGAATGGTACCCGTGCCTCTTGGACCGTCCTTTCCTCGTCGAGATCAGGAGGCTCTGAAGGAACGACACGCTCGGTTGATGCTGATTCTTTTGAAACCTTGGTTTAAAGTAGACGACCTTAAACCTAATGAGTCTTCTTGGATTCGATCATACGAATTGTTTCTGGATACCTGCTCTCCTCGCATGCATCACCTTATCAACAACATGCAGATTTTGCATGAATGCAAAGACTCCTGAGATGACCATTTTGCACAGCGCAATATTGAATGACGTGTGCAAGCTCGCCATGCTGAGCGTGATGAGAACCGTAGCCAGCGTCGTAATAACGAAGACGATGGGTTGGATGAAGCTGAAATGTTGGCTCACTTAGAGGAGCTTGACCGTGCATGGTCTGCTAAGAATGAAAAGAAGTCTGCAACCATAGGAGAGTGTCTTACCTTCATAGAGTCCCCGCTGATGATAGTGCTGGTGTCCGACCGCCACCGTCAACTACTAACATTGCATCTGATAGTTTCCGAGCTAATATTGTTACCAGTGTAGAAGCTGCTCACCTTCAATCAGATATTGCTGTAAACAATGTGCCAAATGATTTCACTGGACTGCCAGTTTCCTTGGTGCAGTATACACGCCTATTAGATTCTGAGCCCATGTCAGTGGATGTAGACCCTATTGAAATCACCAACCATTGGAGTTTAAACTCCAGACAATGAGTTGCCTACCAACTTATTGTAGACTGCTGTTGTGGGCGTATTGCAGAACCTATGTCGTTGATTATAACAGGCGCCGCAGGTACTGGAAAATCTCGAATTATCCACGCTGCCCAAGACTTCCTTCGTGAAATGAAACAGGTGTACCGCTTTCATTTGGCATCTTTCACGGGTATAGCAGCACAGAACATTGGCGGTGTGACACTACATTCCACACTATTCCTCTCCACATTTAAAGGCACAAAGTTACCTGCTAATACTCAGGTTAATTTGATCAAGATGTGGACTGAAGTAGACTTCCTGTTTATTGATGAATATTCAATGATTGGCTGCAGGATGCTGTACAAGATTCATTTGGCACTTTGCATTGCCAAGGAATGTTCGAAACCTTTTGGAGGTATCAATGTCATATTTGCTGGAGACTTCTGTCAACTACCAGCCGTTGGCGAAATGAGATTATATGCTAAATTTGGGAGACAATGAAATGCAAACAGTGAAACTAAGAGCTTACATGCGATATATGGAAGGCTTCTGTGGTTGTCCATCCCAAATGTTGTCATTCTAGAAACAGTGGAATGTCAACGTGGTTCAGGTGCTGCTCAACTTATTGACCTTCTCGGAAGACTCAGAGAAGGAAAATGCACATTGGTGGACTATAATTTCCTTTGCAGTCGCGTAGCAAAAGACGTTGCCAAAACGATAGACATGTCTGCCTGGAATGACACACCTATCATTGTAACTGAAAATGCCACTAAAGATGCTATCAATGTTGCTGCTGCAGAGGCTTTCGCTCACAAAACGGGGCGACATTTATTTTGGTATCATTGTACTGACACCCATGACGGTGTACCTATTTCGGACCCAGTTTTGAAACAACACTTGGAATCTTTATCATCAAACACTACTGGAAATAGATTGGGTCACATACCTCTTGTCGTTGGAATGCCTGTAATGATAATGACCAATTTTGATGTAGCCAATGGAATTGTTAATGGTCAAATTGGAACTCTGAAGTCTGTGTCCTACTGGGTAGACTCTGACGGTTGTAGGCATGCAACATCCTGTATTGTCCAATCAGAAAGTATTGTGGGTGATCCGTTACCAGGTCTTGATAAAAACGAAGCCATGGCCCTACAAGATGTCGTAGAAATGCTGTTCATTCATCCCCACTCTCACAAAAAATTAAAGATAAAACATACACAGCTGCCCATCCAACTGGCTTTCTCCATGACAGTGTATAAATCCCAAGGTATGTCTCTTGATAGGATTGTCATTGACCTGGAATCCTGTTCTGGCTCCGAATCACCATACGTGATGGTTTCTCAAGTGAAATCTTTGGATGGGCTTGTTATTCTTCATCCCTTCAGACAAAAGAAAATATGCTGTCCGTTGCAGCAAGACGTTCGTGATGAAGTAAACAGACAAAGGTTACTGGAACTGGTAACCTTGTCCTGATTTGGAGGTGATGAACTTGCAGATGCTGCAATGGCGGAGCTCAACAGAATGTAGTTGGAGGAACTACTCACATTGGACGAAGCTGCATTGAATCTGGAAAATTCCAACCTCGACACGTTATCACGACAGGAAGACCAAATAGACAGATACGTCACGCATAGTTTGCATGACTACGCCACATCTTCTGCCACGTGGAAGAGGACTCACACGTCTGGAGGTCCTCTATCTAAAAGGAGGAGGCTGGCCTCTAATCTCACTGGTATACCTATATCCATGCTCAAATAGTCGTCTAACTTCCCCCCCCCCTTAGAACATAATGAAGATCAAATGAGTGCTACAGTACGCCCAAACAGGAACCGCTTTGTCCGAACAGCCAGTCATCCGTGTCTCCCAAACTTTATGGCTTGCATCTCACACAATCACAGGCAACAACAACTAGATGTCTACATCCTTCCAGCCGATTCATACAAAGCTCGCTGTGTTCTCCATCAGTCACTCCTTGCCAACGATACATTTGGGTGACTCCTGCCTGCTGGGGTCGCTACAATACAACACTCATTCCACACAACTATAGCCTCATACGGCACTCATAACCAAAATACACTATTTGGTTGGATAGTCTTTTCTGCCCATACCCTCAACAATGCAACATAGGTTCTCTGGCCTATAAGCACAGAACCACTGACCATCTATGCGAAGCAAACAAATACTATGGTCCGACTACCACCTCCCACGGATCCAAGACAGCACACCATCACCTTAGCCGATCACCCCTGTCTGTATCCACGGATACAATCCGACCATGGTCGTCATTATTGGAGTTTCACTGTCTGTGTTTTGGTGGAACATGAGGAATATCTCCTTTTTTTTATCAAGATTTTATTGATTATTTCATCTCACTTAAGCAACAATCCTCTCCCTTCAGTTTACAAACGACACCACAGCCATGCATGCTGCACCTTCAACAGAGATCATGTCTTCTGCAGACCTCGTCCCACTAATCTTCCAACACCTGCACCCTTCTGTATATGTCGTGGCATCCTTGATTTCACCTCTGTGGGAAGTCACCTCCTGACCCTATGTGTTTGGCCACATCTCCGCGATTACCATGCTGTCATTTTCACAGTGCAAGATTTTGTTTGCTAGCAAGCAAAACATTGCACAGCACGTTCGATTGTGCAATTTTCAGCTTCCCAACAACAACGCACATGCATACAGCAATGACCTCATCAATGTCTTTATCCTCTACATATTGAAATCGTGCCATGGTCTTGTGGTGTTGACTCTATGGAACATCAGCATTGAAGGCGATGCATTTTTCGACATTCCCGACAATCTGCAGATCTGCATACTAACAATTCACGAGTGCAATTGGTCTGACGCTGCGCTAAAGTACTTGCTGCTTTGTGCTCCAATGATTCACACTCTACAAATCAGTTCTGCGTGCTTGTTCAAAGCAGAACGAACATATCATCGAGCACACATCCAGTCTTGGTTGCATGACTGCAAGGTTGATGCTCCAGTGGACAGACCACATCCACAGTCGGTATTGATCAAATTGCCCAGCGTTAGTCTCCCTTTCAGTGTATGGGAAATGTTTTTCTGGGTTGTCAAAGCATCAAGGATAACAGCCCTGAATCTAAAACACGCCAGATCCAACCATGACGAAGGCAACATGTTGATGTCCTTGTGCCTTCCTCATTTGACATGCTTGGAAACGACAATTTTTGGTATGTTTCTGCCTTCAAGTTTTTTTGTTTTTTCAAACGGGGACAGGTCCAACAAATTTGATGAATGGAAATAACCTCACCCACCTTGTGTTACGCTCCTATCAAGATACATCGATCCATATCCCTACCACACTGGGAACACTGCCCACGACATGCAAACTGCAGGGGCTCGCTTTGTTGTTTACGGTTAGTAAAGATGAGCAAGACATATTGGCAGACATAGAGTTGCCCGTACAAGTGGTGGCTTCAATGCAAGTTCGAGATTTTTGGATATTGCTACGCACAAAGAATAGTGAAACCAGAGATACAGACACAGCTAAATCTGTACTGGCAAGGTCAAAAACAATATTGGGGTCCCGAGTAGAAAATTTAGAAGTATGTTGGGCGAAATAAAGTATTATAATATTTATTATTTTTCCAGAATAAATTGAGCCATCCTGGCCGGCTCAAAGCAACAAAAATTCGATTCGGGTGCCACCCATGAGCACAGGTAACAATTATTAGACAATACAATATCTTGACTTCACTAACCTCGTCATCGTTTAGGTGGTCGTCTGTATAACTGCAGTCACAGATTGCAAGCTCCATTGTCTCAATCCGTCATCAGGAAAGGTCAGAAGTACGTTAATGTGTTGGAATACAACAGACGGGCTGGTAACAATGAACATGACCCAATCTTAATCGATGTTCCCATTACAGGTACAGACACCCTATTCCTCCCCCCTCTACCGAAAAATTTCGGTTTCTAACAACAATTTTAGACAGGTCCACGGATGCGCCACCTACATATGTATGTGCCATATGCTACCAGATCATGTTTCATCCAATATGGTGCGTCTAGCAATTTCCACAGCATTAAATGCTAAGCAACACTGACAGTCTGGGTTGTGGACACACATTTTGCCATGTAGATGTGATATGGTTGCTATTGAGGGAATCCGAGGACACTGATATCCAAGTGCAATGTCTGACATGCAGAGATCAAATCAATTCCAGATCTTCAGTTAACTACGCACTAAAGAATTTAATCGAGAACTGGATTAAGGCAAAGGATGAAATGTACAACTTGCACCAGTGGCAGGGTTCAAAGGGATATGATATTATCTGTAGCTTCTTTTCATGAAAGATGATCTACATAGATGTTACATGTATTACATATCTTACATCACGCAAATCTTCGGACCGACCCAACCGTACGTGATCAAAAAGGATCAAAAGTCTAAATGTAGCATGACGCCAAACCCTATCCTCAAAAAATTTACCATCATGTCTGCATGCTGTTAAGCGTATGTGTTTCAACTATGTCCACTAGGTGTTTCGCTACTAAGCATTCCTTTGTCAGAATACAGACACCAATGGTATAAAAGGCGATGCGGAAAGACAAAATAAAATAACAACACACCTTCCTATTTGCTTCCTACCTTTGTTGCTTGACGTGAGTCCACACTTCGTCCTCACGACAAACGGCTGATATAGTAGCCTATTCTTTCAATTATGGCTCCCAAGAAATCCAGACGTTCCAATGAGCAAGCCACTGTACAGCAATCGACAGCGGTGCCTATTTCAACTCAGCAACCCGCAACAACCACAACAAGCTCACCAGCGTCATGGTTAACTGACTTGAGCAAGAGCTCTGAAAACGAGGGCAAAGTGCTACCTCATATGGGTTCGCCGATCCACATAGAACCTCCTTCGAGCGACCTTCCATACAAACGATCCCTCTTGCCAGACTGGGATATTGCATCCAACTCCTACTTTGCTCATGCAGGGGTCGATGGAGCATATGCAAAATTACTCAACACCTTACATGGCTGGAACAACAAGTCTGAGACAAGAGGACGTGTCGCATCTTTTATGGAATACGGAAGAGACATCAGAAGGTTCCCTTCTTACAATGAACACTTCGTTTATCGCAAAGATCAAGATACTCCGCTTCACATAGTCTTCTTTGGAGAAATCGCGTCTGACAAATGTGGAACGTTGCTAGGTGCAAGAGGCAATCATTATGTTGGTGCTGCTGGATCTGTGAGTTCATTCCACTTACGTTCATGTTTGATTCTACTGACAGCAAAGCAGATATACATTACCAATGAAAAAAAAGTGCACAACACCCTGGTGCTTCGTCCACCAACCGATGCGCCAGAGGCCCTTCTTGAGGTGTATAAGGATCAGGTTTCGGTCCTGAACAGTATTTATCTGGAGGATGATGCCATGAGGGTCAAGTTGAAGGAACCTGTAAGCATCGCATTCATCTGCTTAACACTACCTCAAACATAAAAAGCAATATGAAACTAAAGAAGTCGTTTTTAACATGCCGTACGATGAACCTGACGCACAGGGTCTATGCATCCTGTTCAGGTTTGCACTGCTGAGATATGTGGTATGTAGATGACAGGTCTAATAACGACACAACGCTTACTGTCACCACAGGTTGTTAACGACAACAAATCTGTATTGCCAAAGAAGTCAATGGCCAACACCAACAGGTTTGTTCGCAAAAAAAAACACTTCTTCCACAGCACCTGAAACTGCACTGCCACCAGCACCCACCTCAGAAAGCGGCCCGGAACGATCCCTTAACAGCACGTACCCTCCTATGCTCCAGCCCGACTACGGTGGCAATCTCTTCCAGCACCAGTCCTCCCAATTACGACAAATGGCAGTATACAACACAGAAGATAAGTTGGTGGATACATGGGACTTGTGGAAACACCTGCATCCTGGTACCCTAGTCACACTCAATGCAGATTTGGTGTGCTGGGTCTATCCAAAGGAGCTGCGTAAGGTAACCAATTTACTAAACACAAATCAGGGAAATAACATTCATTTACAAGGTCTATCAACTGCAAACACACTTTATAAAAATTTGCACTGAGTCACCTGAGGAGGCGGTAGAACCCTCCGTTCGATTGTATCCAGATATTGATGGTGACGCAGGAAAGGGCTCCACTGCTGAAGGCTCTGCAGGGTTCAGATCACAAGGAAAAAGTAAAGCACGAGCACCAACATACGAAGACTCTTTGCTTTCTACTCTGGAAATGTCGCCTTCCAAAAAGAGTCGCATATTCTGACAGCCAGGCTCTCAAATTGCTCTTGGCGACATGAAAACAAAACAAAAAGGTGCTCGGCATGATGTAACAATCAATTTGCTACATGCTGTGCTACCGCTACTAATGCTCATCTTTCTTTACTACAGTTTCCATCTGTATTGTTAAACTTCCATTTTATGACATGTTTCCCCTACAAGTAGTTACCCAACGAATGTTTTCAAAATATAACTTGCTGCTTGTCTAAAATTCTCATACTACCCGTAATGGGTAGCGGGCTGTGCCAGTGGCAAACTGGCCCTCAGTAGTTATATAGACCAGTATAGACTTGGATAGACTTGTGTTCAATTGGTATTCAGTGACCATAGACCAGCCCTAAACACCTATACACTTGTATTCAACAATAGTCAAACCCTAGACTTGTATAGACTGGTCAATATGAATTTGAATACAGTACACTATATTAATGTTAACTTAGATGGGTGTTCTAACTTCATAGACCTCTGGCAGACCATCCAAGCCTTTGATGGCTTCAATATTCAAGATTTGAGGTCTACCATATTAACAGATTTACTAAGAATATTTATAAGCAGATCCATCAAGAAATGAAAAAGTGTGAAAATGGGTGCCCAGGTCAATAGTATTCACTTCTGCATATCTGAATGTATTCTGGCTTCATAGACCTCTGGCAGCCTTTGATAGCTTTAATATTCAAGATTTGAGGTCTGCCATATTGGTAGATTCACTGAGAATATATATCAGCAGATCCATCAAGAAATGAAAAAGTGGATGCCTAGGTCAACTACCCAGGTATCAGATCTACCAGGCAAGTTGATCACACTTTTTCATTTCTTGATATAAATATTCTCAGTAAATCTACCAATATAGTGGATCCCAATTCCAGAATACTGAAGCCATCAAAAGCTGCCAGAAGTCTATCAAGCCAGAATACCCATTCAGATATGCAGAAGTGAATACTATTGACCTGGGCACCCATTTTCACACTTTTTCATTTCTTGATGGGTCTGCTTATAAATATTTTTAGTAAATCTGTTAATATGGTAGACCTCAAATCTTGAATATTGAAGCCATCAAAGGCTTGGATGGTCTGCCAGAGGTCTATGAAGTTAGAACACCCACCTAAGTTAACATTAATATAGTGTACTGTATTCAAATTCATATTGACCAGTCTATACAAGTCTAGGGTTTGACTATTGTTGAATACAAGTGTATAGGTGTTTAGGGCTGGTCTATGGTCACTGAATACCAATTGAACGCAAGTCTATCCAAGTCTATACTGGTCCATATAAGGTTGGATACTGCAAGTCTATACAAGTCAATACTGGTCTATAGGGATTGAATATAAGGCTGAATACTGGACTGGGCAAGGGGGCTCTCGGATGTGCTTCAGCCTCTGTATTACTCCGAGGGTTCGTCCGTGTCATGAGGTAGAAGAGGAGGTGATCTGGAATGTTTTCATAGTGACATTCGACTCTGTTCCATTCATGAACAAGTTTTATGTTGCTATATGGATAGGTAACCTTGTGGACATGTGTACAGTTGAAGGAGTACCTCAATCAAGTGTCTCTTCCAAACAGTTCTCCAACTATTCTCAAAGATGGTTGAGCCACAGTTCAAATAGTTTGGATGGAGCTGATTGTCACGGGTTTAAGAATCAACCAAATTCTCAAGGTGCTTCAATGATTTATATGATTTTGCAGACGAATCTGATCATCAGAAATTGTGATGTCATACTCGGATCGAAACTTACCACATGCAAGCAGAGTTTCCTTGGTGACAAAGACTCCTTCACAAGTATCAATCTATCCATCTGCATTGCCAGTGCTATTTGATCCGCCTCATGAAGGTTTGAAGAGCCCTCATCAGATGCCCAGCAATCAAACTGGGGAATGCCTGGTAGGCAGAAAAATCAGCCTTGGCTGACTCAGCCTCGGCTCAGCCTGACCTCAGCCTCGACTCAGCCTCGGCTTATCCATCGAATGACTATTTTTTGAATTTTGTTACTGATGTGTTCTCTAGGCTCAGTCAAACATATCCTTCCAGTTTGGGGTGTATATGATGCTTTGAAAGCAGTCTATAAGTTGTCTATAAGTGCACAAAGGCTTGTTTACATCTGTTTGTACAGTATTGGTTTGGCTTCGTTGCTCAAGAAAGTGAGTCTATGGGTGGATATTTGTATTTAAAATAGTTAAAGACTCCGTAAAGGTTGCTTCTGACTCAGTTTGAGGCTTAATGCGAATACATTAGCAAGTGGAGACTCAATTGAATGACTAAGTATTCTGAATAACACAGACCAAACATCAGTGACCTTTTATACATAACACTAGATATTGAGGATATAGCTCAATAGATATGGGAGCTGTTGAATTCAATTTTGCAGTCTATATTGGTCAGACCATTATGGATACAGAAGCGGTCAGCAGAAAAATCAGCCATGGCTGACTCAGCATCGGCTCAGCATCGACTCAGCCACCCCTGAGCCATTTTCCAACAATGTCTCAGCTCTAGCAACTTCTAGTCAATGCATTAGCTCAATGGCAGCTTGAAATATCACATATTGTGTATATAGCTTATATGATACAGCTTTTCTCAGTGATTGCCTCGAGTGTTTTGCTTTCCAGCACTCAAGGGGGTAGCGGGATTGCAATAAACAACACAGGGTACAATTAGAATTTTCGGCAGACCTGGGACCCCCCCCCCCCCCCTTAAAAAGGAAATTTCCCAGCACATGATGTCCTAAATAGGAAATTTTGAGCTCAAACCCACCACAACTGAAAAAAAATCACAGTAGCATTGTATTACAGTAAGTGATATGCTGTATGACCCATAGTTTTAAGTACAGAATAAT
>QLOY01001314.1:0-71783 GCA_003313965.1 Megacollybia marginata
CTTGGCAATGTTTGGAATATATGCTCTGGCTCTGCAATACGGACCACCTCTGGTCAGTATACCCGCTTGCTGAAGATTTTTTTTACTGAATTATCATTTACAGGTGTGAACAGTGCAAGCAGGACAAAAGGCTTTTCGTTTTGACAATGGGGACCTATGTATACATTTTTCTAAATGAGATCATTAAGTAGTCGGTATCTGTATGGCTCTTCAATCTTACCTGCTCGTCGACATCTCCGTGACCACTCCATGTTTTGGATGTTCTATGACGAATGGACCGCCAAATCGTCGGGTACCCCTTGATATAACTTAATACTTGAGTAGCCTTCCATACATGGCGTATCTTGACAAACGGCCCGCCAAATCATATGTAACATCGAGTAGAATATCTGACTCGAAGCTCTTTTGGAGTCAGATAATCTAGTCGACATTATGCATGATTCAACATGTCTTTCGTCGCAATACACCAAATAATGACTGAATATTAACTATCCAAGTCTGCGCCAGGTCTGAAACGCCCCAGGGGAGGTGTACAATGAATTTGGAGAAAATCGGGGGTGTGGGAAAGTTTTCCCAAAGGGTGCCAAAATGTGCGCATCGACGATACAAATCCAACGCCACTAAAAAATACATGTCGAAAGGCACCTTCCTAAGCCGCTAAAGCGTATTTACTGTTTCTCTGGCCGAGTTTCGACAATCACGATTTTTTAGCTTCAGCTCTTTTGGAGTCAGATAATCTAGTCAACATTATGCACGATTCAACGTGTCTTTCGTTGAAATACACTAATGACTGAATACCAACTATCCAAGTCTGCGCTGGTCTGAAACGCCCGTCAGACACTTATTCTCAGTGACCATTGAAGTACTGAAGTTCAGACAAAGACTCATGTTTGGATGACAGAACAATGTTATTCAGTATCCTAGACATCGTAGCTACATTACAGCGTCTAGCTGCTGTCAGTATGATAGAATGACCCAAAAGAAGGATTAAGATAGTTAGAAGGACGGAATACTTGCCGATGACGCCCTCTTTCAGACCAGACTCCATTCTCTTTGTGACCGGTACACCCTTTGTTGTTTCACTCCAGTCAAGTCAATCTCTTTCAATCCACCCACCACTTGGTATGGCTCTTAGAATGCCCTGCGCCAATGCTGAAACCTACCGTATATAGTTTATATGTCTGCCATGGATACCGAAGAAGCAAATGGGCCGTGCAAGCGGTCAATCAAAGTTTGTCGCTTAACCGCCTCCCCATCTCATTGATTTTGCTAGCCATCAGAACAACCGGCTTTCAAAGCTCGAGTGGTGCCCGATACCGATGATTGTCTATATAAAGAAGAACATCTTGACTTACAGAAGGAGTTTTCCGTGCTGAAAGAGAACTTACAGAATGAGCAGCTCTCAACCCAGCTGGTTCACGATTCTCTTGTTGAAACTAATACGCTTGTACAAAGCGAAATGTGAACCCTTGAGGCAAGTTAACTTTGTCACTTGTGTTTGGGCTCAACACGTATCAACAGGAAAAGTTGAGAGTGGCGGAAGCCTTGAATCAGTGCCTTACAGCCGAGACAGCTGATCTAGAGAGATGGCTAAACGTGCGTGTCGCCTGCAAAGAGAAAGCAATAGGGACCAATATCAAGGTGAAACTGATCGCATCATTGAACCTGATAATTTGACATTTTAGATTGGAACCGACGACAAGGGTGTCACTGCAAATGTGCACAGTGACTTCAATCAGGTTCCACTGGAGGTATGCCCACCTTGACGCTCATTGTCAGTGAGTGAAGATTGCGTAGGCTCAACTACTAGAAGACAAAACCGTCCAAGACCTACAGGCAAAGATGATTAGTCTGATGGTATGTTTGTTGTACCCTAATCACCACTTGTAGTGATATTCTTCTTTGTTAGAATGAACTACGGGCTTGTGAATCGGAAATCGATTCATATCAGAATAAGGCACAGGTTGATTTAGTTCAGTTCTGTGAATCTGTATGAAATGGCTTCCTAGGAAATACAGGTTTTTGAGCTGTTGCTTGAGGGTCTTCAAAACGACAATCTGCAAGCCAACTTGAAGCTCGATTGTTACAAGGAGGATTTCGAGACGATGCTCAAGCAGAAGCAAATACTCGAGGTAACACATCCATTCCGTCTTGTATTCGCGTTCTCATTGCGTTGTTCAGGCTGAGGCAGTCAGATGGACGGAGGAGATTGAATCTCTCAAGAGTACCATCCATGTCAAAGAGGACGAATGTCTGAATCTCAAGGTTTGGGTACCTGATTCTGAGCTTACAGATGATTGATTGCTGGTAGCTGAACTGCACAGAACTCCAGGCTGCGAAAGAGACCATGAGCAAGCAGGCTGAAACCACAAAGAAGGATTGCAAGATATTCCAAGCTGATGCTGATCGTCACAAGGTGAATTTCAAAACAGTCCTCAAGCAAAAGCAAACACTCGAGGTAACACTTCCGTCTTGTATTTGCGTTCTCATTGCATCGTTCAGGCTGAGGCAGTCAGATGGACGGAGGAGATTGAATCTCTCAAGAGATCCATCCATGTCAAAGAGGACAAATATCTGAATCTCAAGGTTCGTGGTACCTGATTCTGAGCTTACAGATGATTGATTGCTGGTAGCTGAACTGCACAGAACTCCAGGCTGCGAAAGAGACCATGAGCAAGCAGGTTGAAACCACAAAGAAGGATTGCAAGATATTCCAAGCCGATGCTGATCGTCACAAGGTGAATTTTGAAACAGTCCTCAAGCAGAAGCAAACACTCGAGGTAATACTTCCGTCTTGTATTCGCGTTCTCATCGCATCATTCAGGCTGAGGCAGTCAGACAGACGGAGGAGATTGAATCTCTCAAGAGATCCATCCATGTCAAAGAGGTGTTGGAGGAGATTGCGTTCCTAGGTGGAACAAAGGGGAAGTTGGTCGGGCTCGAGTTGGGGCTGTGGCAGTGGAAGAGGAAGTGTCGAGTTTTGGGGAACAGGGAGGTCCAGTTGTACCTGTAATAATCAGTCTAATAGTCTATTCACTTACTCTAGTTGTGCCCAAATGAAACCTCTCCAATTGGGTGTGCTCGGGCTCTCAGATCACGGCTCAGGACAAGAATTGATTGATTAGTCATGATACAAACAAAATGTATCTAAGTCCATAAAAGAGGCCATTGGGTTATTCCCAAATAGAACCTTCCTGCACCTCAGGATCTTGTATCGGCTTGCCACCAGTCTTAACCACATCGCTTCAAGGTTGGCCAAGCCTTGATACACTTGCTCAAGGTGTAGTGCAGATGATCGGGTGGGGCGGATACTTGAGTCCTTTGGATTCAGTTGGAGGAGTAGGAAATGAAAGTAAATGATAATATAATAGGGAGTACCAATGAACTTGTATCAAAGGCTTGGATAGAGTAGTGAAATGGATAATTGGGTATTAGATTGAAGTAGTGCTGCTAGATTCAAAATGTTCAATATCTGAGAACGGTCAATATCAAGACACTAAAATGAATGCTAGTGATGAAACCACACTAATGGAGGGTGGCAACGAAGGAGTCCCACCACCCTTCCACAGAGGACGAATATCTGAATCTCAAGGTTTGTGGTACCTGATTCTGAGCTTACAGATGATTGATTGCTGGTAGCTGAACTGCACAGAACTCCAGGCTGCGAAAGAGACCATGAGCAAGCAGGCTGAAACCACAAAGAAGGATTGCAAGATATTCCAAGCCGATGCTGATCGTCACAAGGTGAATTTCGAAACAGTCCTCAAGCAGAAGCAAACACTCAAGGTAACACTTCCGTCTTGTATTCGCGGTCTCATTGCGTCATTCAGGCTGAGGCAGTCAGACGGACAGAGGAGATTGAATCTCTCAAGAGATCCATCCATGTCAAAGAGGACGCATATCTGAATCTCAAGGTTTGTGGTACCTGATTCTGAGCTTACAGATGATTGATTGCTGGTAGCTGAACTGCACAGAACTCCAGGCTGCGAAAGAGACCATGAGCAAGCAGGTTGAAACCACAAAGAAGGATTGCAAGATATTTCAAGCCGATGCTGATTGTCACAAGGTGAATTTTGAAACAGTCCTCAAGCAGAAGCAAACACTCAAGGTAACACTTCCATCTTGTATTCACTGATACGCCGGTTATGCGGCTAGGCCTACAAATTGACAAGAGCAGCTATCCTAGAAGTCCGAGGAGGGTTACAGGTTCGCTTAGAGTGTCTATGGTAGTGAGACTCAACAGTTGAACACCCTCAGAGCTTCGAAACTCGTTACTAGCTGTCGAACTTGGACTTAGCTGGCTATTGAGGATGGATTACTTAGAGATAAAGTTCTACTAGGCGACAAGTGTTGTCAAAGAACCTAACTAACTGATTTACTTGATCAGTTGATGTCTATCTGTACAAGAAGTATCGAGCGTTAGCTACGGAGTTTAACTACGAAGTCACGTGACAGCTCCTCGGAGAGAAAAGGAAGGAAGAGAATGCAGAGAGAGAGCTGTAGACCTGGAAAAGCACCTGACTATGCATTGCATTCGTCATCAGACCTACCACATGGTTGTCTTGATAATGCAAGGCCCTTGGAACAGAAAGCATCAGACATAGGGGCCTCGGAGGACTTCCGACCATCTGCCACAGCACATGGACGATTGATAGGTCTTTCTAGACTTGCCCAAAACCAGTGAAACATGTTTCAGCACACGCATAGCATATGGACAAGATCGGCCGCCTCTTCAAAAGTAGCAAATCCGAGGAGGTTGGCATTTCAAATAAAACACGATCGGTGGCGCAGCACATGGATACCCACTCGCGGCGTTGCCTTTCTGTGTCATTTCTCATCAGTTCTGACTCATCGGACCGAGTACACGCATGGCCATTGTAGTTTAGTTTTGTTTCATCTATATTTATCATTTTTTGTACAGTATATAAGACCCGAGGACCTAGTAGGACAGTAGAGAATTAACACCCCTTGCCTACCCTCGGGTATTTGGCTCGGTGTAATACCATTTGTTTGTTTGATTGATCTCAAGTGCAAGATTAGTTGCTAAGTTTTGATCTTGAGACTCGGTCTTGAGAGTTTTGGTCTTGTGAACTCAGGAATACGGAACTTGTCTGGAATTGAACCTTGATTGGTTGGGATTGGAACCCATCAATTGAACATTGAACTAAGGTCTTGAAGGAACAGAACTTTGCAATAAGTCTTGCAAACCCGAGCAAACCACTTTGAAAGAAGTTTGATTTTGTGATCAAACTTTGCACGTTTCAAGACCGAGGGGCTTCTATTCTAAAGATAGACCTCAACTTGTACTAAGCAACAAGACTCCAAGAAAGTCGTTCGCGGAGGCCTTCTCTTGTGGCAATCCTTAAAAAGAGCATCAACTCACACCCCCAGAATATAAAGAGAGACTAGTGCATCAAGCAGGAGTTAGTTGTTGTGTGTGTTTTTTTGGGTGTTGGTTTAGTTGGTGTAGTTTAGCGGATCGCTTCCGCTCGGCTTCCCTCGGACCTTCGTCATCCGCACGCTTCTAGCGCCTGTCTCAGGTGTCGACAGCCCCGCTCCTGTGCAGACCCCACCCTTGAGCGTTCCTATCATCGCGTTCTCATTGCATCGTTCAGGCTGAGGCAGTCAGACGGATGGAGGAGATTGAATCTCTCAAGAGATCCATCCATGTCAAAGAGGACGAATATCTGAATCTCAAGGTTTGTGGTACCTGATTCTGAGCTTACAGATGATTGATTGCCAGTAGCTGAACTGCACAGAACTCCAGGCTGTGAAAGAGACCATGAGCAAGCAGGCTGAAACCACAAAGAAGGATTGCAAGATATTCCAAGCCGATGCTGATCGTCACAAGGTGAATTTCAAAACAGTCCTCAAGCAGAAGCAAACACTTGAGGTAATACTTCCGTCTTGTATTCGCGCTCTCATTGCGTCGCTCAGGCTGAGGCAGTCAGACGGACGGAGGAGATTGAATCTCTCAAGAGATCCATCCATGTCAAAGAGGACGAATATCTGAATCTCAAGGTTCGGGTACCTGATTCTGAGCTTACAGATGATTGATTGCCGGTAGCTGGACTGCACAAAACTCCAGGCTGTGAAGGAGACCATGAGCAAGCAGGCTGAAATTCTGAATTACAATTACAAGACATTCCAAGACGAGGCTGATCGTCACAAGATGAATTTCGAAAAGATCTCTCAGGAAAAGCTCACTCTCGAGGTAACACTTCCATCCTCATGTACTCCAAAGGAGAAACTAATCTCAAAACAGAACACT
Organism: Megacollybia marginata; assembly: GCA_003313965.1. Taxonomy (NCBI): domain Eukaryota; kingdom Fungi; phylum Basidiomycota; class Agaricomycetes; order Agaricales; family Porotheleaceae; genus Megacollybia; species Megacollybia marginata. The sequence goes on from QLOY01001314.1 coordinate 6,272, forward strand.
TATTCAGCCCTTCAGGTGCGGATGCTCCGTTTTTGATTGCCATTTGGAGATCATGTTCCCATATCGACAGGAAAAGTGCGATGGGTTCAAGACTGCTAATGACCAACTCCCCGGGCATACTTCCTTGTTAGAGAAAAACATTTGTGAAGGATTCCTCAAGGAAGAAACGCTTCGGGTACGAGCTACACAGAGCTCTCTGTTCACAGTCCTAATTACCAGCAGGCAAAATTACTCCAAGTGCAAGAGGACCTCAAGGTACGGTAATATCTGTAGGTTGAAAGTCTAACTCGTGCAGGAATTGGCGGCACAAGAGAGTGAAGCCGTCCAGACTGCAAAACAGCATTTATCGCGTGCTGTAGGACTTCAAGATGAGAATACTGAGTTGTCGACGATGATTTCCAATCTCAAGGCATGCGTTTCTCAAGTCTGTTTCTTACCCTAAAAATATTCGCATTGCAGAAGCAACTGGAGGATCAGGCAAGCCAACTTTTGCGTGTCAATGTTTGCTGATTTCCAATCACTTAGCAATGCACCAGACCCCATGATAACACCCAGACTAACAATTCCCGCTACGCTACTGTCCCCGTTACTGGAATAATCTCTTGCAACTTCTCCTCTGCAAAAGGTATGGGTCTCACATTGTCTGCAGCCCCTGTCACTGCAGAGTTGAGTCATACTCAACAACGAAGAACAACATTCAGATTGGGAGATGCCATTGTGAGTACCTACAACATAACTAGCTATATGGTTTGCTATCATTCTTTTCGAAAAAGTCGTCGTCGTCATCGTCACGCCATTCCAAGGGGCACCCACTTTCAATAGATGCCCTGGATTAATAAGAAGGCTTCTCCATATGTATGACAACTGCTCAGTCAGATAATTAACAAAATGACGGACTTTCAGAAGAATAAACGGAGATGCGATGACGATGAAGCTGAACACATAGAACTTGACTATGCTGCTGATGCAGAAAACAAAAATGGCCACAACTCTGTCAGTGACATTCTCTTCGATTCTAAAGACAATTCTAAAGATATCGTTCCAATAGCACAGCAGAAGGACAGCTCAGAAACGGAAGGGAAGGGCGAACTCTAAAGAACAGCTGACTCAATCTGATAATGACTCGTCCTCCAATGAATCTTCGACGATGGAGCCCCTTTCGGAGGACGAAGACAGCAACATTGATAAGACATCAACTGCTTGGCAGCGACAGCACCCAGAGAAGTCGTATACCGATGCCAAGCAAAGAAAAAATTCCAATGTAAAGGATCTATCTGCTTCTCTTCCCGCTGACAAGAAAATTCACCAGGAATTAAGCCGGAGGCTCATTTGTCAGGTGTTTCATGTCCAGCATATCTACCAGATATTCGCGTATCTCAAGAATGTCTTAAGGCATTCCAGACTGCTCCCGAAGAACACGGGCCAAAACTGCGGAGCACCAGGCTAGATAAGTTCGGGCTTTCAACGAAAGACTTGAAGAAGTCTCATTGGAATCAGACTCTAATCAAGCTGCTGTCTGACACAGCAAAATCTATAGCCTCCAAAAATAACAAAAGGCTTGCAAAGAACATTGATTGGCATGAATTGTTTTCTGCTCGTTTTTCCAAGATCATTTGTCATGAGATTAAATGTCAACCCAAGGAGGGTGAGACGCACGAGGATAGGCTACTTCACCTTGCTCAGGAACATAATCGTGTTTCCAAGCAAAACGGTGTGGTTCACAACCACCACTTGGTATGTCTCCCCAACCTACTTGTGCAAGGTTGACTGCTCCGTAGAAATATCAAACACGCTCAGCCGTTGCCAGCATAATGATAAGAGTTTCTCAGGAGAGAAACGACCTTCCAGGCGAGAACTTTTGGCAATATGTTCTTCAAATTCTACAACACCTTCAACATGATGGAATGTCTGACGAGGAAGACGCAAACCAGCTAGTGACATGAGGCGATATCAGTGAGGTAGAGCCCATAAAGCAGGTTCTAGTCCTGAGGTTCAGGAACCCGTATTTCAGAAAGCTTTTCGAAACAATCGATCAAACCAAAGCATTCGAAAAAATGGTTTTCACTCAAACTGGCAGACAATCACTGAAGAGAGTACGTGTCGACACTGTCAGCACCCATGGACCCCCCAAAGGTCTCCCAAGGAATTTTCTTGATGACAATTACCTTGCAGGCCTACTGCCATACGAGGTGGAGGCACTTCGGTGTACAAATAATTTTACTCTTAGACAAATTGAAGGCTTGTTGGGTAACTTGGATTGATGAGTATGTATGTATACTACGCATTAACTTGTAAATCAGAGAACGCATTGATACTATGGAGTCTGTATATGTATGCAAAGCAAATAGGTGTCAGTCAACGTACTTTAGTGCTGCTTGGTCTCGGAGCATGATGTACTTTCAATGTCGTAGATAATACAGAAAATCTGTGGTGCCACTGAGGTGGCCGATCATCGGGTATTATTGCCTTTGACACCCTTTCTTTACAGAAGTCATGAGGTTGATTCATCCTTCTTTGTGAGCCACTCCAAGATACACTTTTCAGTTGCGTCGATTATGCCAAAGTGTCTGGCAATGAGGTACCCAAGTCCTGAACGATATATGGTTAGCATGTATCTCGGTTGGCATCAGTTGAATTCTGACTTCTCTCTGCCTAGAAGGTCCCCAACCTAGCACAGAATATGAAGAGTTGTTAAACCAAAATAAATCATTAAACGAACAGGTCCAAAGAGGAAGAGAAGAGATTATCCAGTTGAAGAGGAAGAGAAGAGATTATCCAGTTGAACCTTGAATTAGACCAGTTGATGGTATGTAATTACCCTCGAAGGTGCCTAATTCACTTCCGTGCATAGGAAAACGAACCTGCAACTATCCAGAGTATGGAGCAAAAACTCCGGACTATGCGTGCCCAGTGGATAGACAGTCTAATAAGGGAGATGAAACTTTGCAATCAACTCCAACAGCATCAGAAAGAACTGAAAGCAATTGAGGTTCGTCTCATTTGTCTTGCAATTCTTTCTTAGCTGGCAAATTAAGGCGGAGCAAGCGGAATCCAGACGAGGCCATGAGGAACAAGTGAAAGACCTCCAAGAACAGCTTCAAGAGCTCAAAGTATGCATGCCTTTTGTGTTATCTATTTCACTGGCAGCTCACAAACACCCATAAGGCAAATTTGACCGACTCTGAGTGCACTATCGTTCCTGTGTTCTCAATCTCAGACCACTCAGAAAGCAATCTTGATTCCTGATCGAGCTGTGACCATGCCCCACTCTCGGAACTAGAACAGAATGAAAGTATTCCAATTCCAAGCTTGAATGTATGTTATTATTTTTCTGTTTGCAGCCTTACAGGACTCACCCTGACTAACGCTCGAATTAAAGCAGACCTCATTGAACCCTTTGCATAACAACTCCGTAGATCTCGGTGTAGGCTAATCTGTCTATCAAAGTTGTAGCGCTGACATTCAACAGACAGATTTGTCGATCATTAGCATGATGCCTAACAGTCAATCAAAAAGTCCTATGCGATTAGTGGCAAACACTGCATATCCAGATTGGTTCTGTGAAGCTTTTTATCAGTTAACCGCAGTCGAACTCAGAGAAAGCTACACTGGTTTGGTGCAGAAATGGATCGACTTCGAAACAGAAAACGACTGGGTGCCGAATAATAAGTCAGGATTCAGACCCAAATCTTGACCTGTTGAGATAACATACTGGATGAAAGGCTTGCGCAAGAGAGAGCCTTGTCTGACTGAAGATTCTGTTGCCGGGTTTGCGAACCGATTCTGGGATTGGTGGCTCACTTGGAGGTGCGTCACAACAAAAGAGCACCTTCGACTGGTAGAGATATTTGGAGATGACTGGGAGAGGTTAAACAGACCAGGTAAAAATGGCTGGTTGTGTCTGCTGGCATCAGTAAAATGGTGGGGTTTGGCTCTAACGCAACAGAGCATGGACAAGGAAAAAGAGTTGTGGGACGACTGGCTGAAAGCCATTTGTGATATGACTATGATGTTGGATGGCCTTCTCCGATATCGAATAATACACAGGTAGTGTCGCACTGAAGGACGGTAGCAAGCTGTACTTGATTTGCAAATGTATTGTTTGATTCTCCTGAAGAGCAGCCCGTACCGATTGAGATCAACGTATGAGTAAATCATCGCCCACTCATCATCTGACTGAAAGGGCCCAAGCGAAATGAAATAGGGAGTATGAGTATGAGTATAAACAGTAAAGGAAGACAATGTTGCTCAGGGTAACAGGACATTGCCCAACCATTGCCCAACTCAAAGACAATCTTTGTCGATATTGCGGATTCTGAAAACAAAGCTGTATCGGTCTGGCTTCCATTATTTTGACGAAGGCAGCATTCTTTGTTACCATCTACTGCGAACAAAGCTGTATCGGTCTGGCTTCCATTATTTTAATGAAGGCAGCATTCTTTGTTACCATCTACAAACGGTATCCTATATCCTTTGTATTTCCGACTAACAAACGGTATCCTCTAGCATCATACCCTTTGTAGTTCCAACTATAATAAGTAGTCTCCTTCGCCTCAAATACTCTTCATAATTCTTGTTCTGCAGCATGGTTCGAAACGCCACCCCACAGCGCTCTCATAAGCACCAGTTCACTTATTCTTCCAGACAGAGAAGGCTACAAGTAGCATCACAGCATTCCAGCCTAACTCAACGTCGTACAGTGTCCTCCAGTGCAAGCTCTCGATCTTACATCAAGATCGACAGTTGCGATGACAAAGAAGACGAGGGTTACGTTGTCCTAGGCATCTCTAAAAAAGAGGTACGAGTTTGGCTTTGTACATTCTATCGAACTTGTAGATATTGAATGAACCCACATCCATTGGCGCTGTACCTTTGGCCGAACCTGCTTCTGCTGCGCAGCTGAAACTGGCAGCCTTTTGGGAAGCAGAGAAGAAGGCCAACACATGTCCTATTTGTCTAGATGTCAATTGGCAGCCATGTGTGTACGTATTGCTCGTCAATCTTGTTTTGAAACTGATATATACATATCAACAGGCTGCAATGCGGGCACGTATTCTGTGGTTCCTGTTTACTTGCCTACGCCAGGCGCAAATACGCTCAGACAAAGCGTATAGAGTGCTTCTTGTGTAGGACCAAAATCATGCAAACTCCTGTTCTCTGCTATGATCTGAGGGAAAGGGTAGTATCCATGGCAGAAGATTGAGGACTCCCTATTCCTGATCATCAGCCATTTGAGTGGCCAGCAAAGTACAACAGGTCTCTATCTATAAACGTGTATTAAAGACTCATCTGTGTATGTACACTTCTAGTATGCCAATTTGATTCCTCTTAACGGGATCGAACCATCATCTCCATCTTCCCCCGCTGTATACACGTGAGATATTATTTAAGCCATCCTTTCATTGTCTGTCTGAGCTTGCAGTGTATGGGGTACAGAGAATTCCTCCAAACTTTGCCACCTTCTGTAGGTCTCCCCTCATCAATTACTAACAGGACCACAGTCGCTCAGGATACAAGATCTGAGAGGCCTCCCTCTCCGTCATCTGCTGAAAGCAATTCCCACTCTTTACAAAGAAACCATTCTGACTATGCGTTTGATGTAATGACAACAACAATGCTCAATGTTGACAATGAACATCCCTGCAAACCTTCTTTGGTCGATTCATCTACTTTCGATGCTACTTTTGCCTCACTAATGCAGGAGGTGGTACGTCTTTATGTTTTCAGAATAAAATGTCTTGCACAATGACAGATTCGAAACAGCCTGCAACGCGAAGGAAGTGGGACCCTAGGTTCTTGCCTCAAACCTGACGAAAATGGCTATCTGCATCCTTTTGGTGATTCAAAGACCATGAATAGAGCCACAGTCAAAGCCATTACCATCGCCAAATCTCTGGAGGAAATTCTTCTCCGAGCAACGAACCAGCTATCCAGAGTCCATCATTCAGAGGAAACAGCTGCCTGTGGTGTATTGTATGATGTGGACAATACCCTTCAGTATGTTCGCAACAAAATTCGGAAAATAAAACACCCAGAAGCCGGGCAAAAAATCCAAGAGGTGAAGCTCCTCATTAAATCGCTGGAAAAGTCCCTGGAGAGCTGGCGTCTGCAGTACCCGGACGAGTCCCTGGTGCGTATTGATAACCGTATGTATTACCCCTTCTCCTTCAGCTTAGCACTCATGATTTGGCAGGTGAATTTGTCTTAAATCCTACAGATGGTAGACATTCGTCCACATTGATCTCATATTGCATTGTACTGGTTAGTCGCGTGTTCAAAGGGGCTGTGATTCGGGGGACGGAATTTCTCCTGAAGATGTTGAAGATCTTTGGGCTGTCTCTCACCCTACTCAGCGGAGGGCCAAATTTTGAGCAAGAATCAGCTCTATCTGACATACCTGAGAGTGTCCCTGCTCTTGAAAGCAGATTGAATCTCGGCATAAAGACCATACTGTATGCAGTATGCCCAAAATGCGGGTTTACCCACCCACCAAGCATGCATATCCTAAGACTTGCTCAGCTCGGGCGACAACGCTCGCAGACCCTTGTGGTGCTGTCATTACACAAGATGACAGGCCTGTCAAGTGTTTCGAATATTACCCCTTCTTCGAATGGTTTGGGAGGTTCATTACGCTTCCCAACATAGAGTCATATGGCGATCAGTTCTGTGACAATGTCATATCTGCAGGTGCACCTCCCATCAACAAAAGTGAAGTATCCCATGGGAGCTTTGTTTATCAATTCAAAGGTAGCAACAGTTGACTATTTGTTGCAGATCGTGGCGAGGAAGGGAGGTGGCTGTTTTTACTTCATGCAGACTTTTTCAATGTCGAAGGGAATCGCATACGTGGCAAAAGTAGGTCAACCGGCGTGATGGCCTTAACTTGCCTGAATCTACCTCTCGAAATACGTAACACGTCTATATTCCCGGGATCATTCAAGGTCCCTCGGAACCGAATGCTAAAGAAGGGGAACATCGTCATTACCTTCGACCACTCGTTACAGATCTCGAAGCTGCTTACACATGTGGGCTACAACCTTTCAGTCACAAGTTGCAACTCTGCCAGTTTGACAGCTCTCAAGTTAGCAAGCGCATTTTTCGTGTGGCACTCGCTGGTGTTGTCATGGATTTCAAAGCCGCACGGCCCTTTGCAGGCTTTCTCGATGTTACCTCTCACATCTTTTGTTTTCTGTGCCCATGTTGGCATAAAATGCATCTAGGTCGTACTGATTTTGAGGCCTGGGATAGTGTTGATGACGCTTTTCTGAAAAAGGGGGCAGAGATATGGCGCAATGCTAAGACTGTGGATGAGCGTAGAGTGGCCGAAGATCTTTACGGCACACGTTATTCAGAACTATGGTGTTTACCATACTGGCAACCTTCAAAGCAACTCCTCATCAATCTGATGCACGATGTACTTGATCCTGGCACAGAGATTCTTTTGTGATGCTCTAGGGTTGGAGAATCCACTTGCTAAAAAGCCACCGAAGCCAGTATATCTCGCTTACCATTATGATTTCACGCCTCCACCACCGCTCTCCTCCCTCAATACAAGTAGAATCAACCCACAAGATACGACCGCTTCGATTCCAGTCTCAGAGCTAGACGAAGAAGAAGAATGGCTTTCTATGGTAGAGCTAGAGGGTCTTTCCCCCGCTCAACATGATGCTCGCCAAGCACGGATAGTAGAGATACAGGAAGTGGTGCGGAATGATCCTAGAGCTCAATGGCATATAAACGACATTCACAACGAACTTTCTTCAAAGGCCCCAAGTATTATGTGGGAACAGAAAGAAATGCAGAAGAGTCTCACTCAAAAGAAGTGGTCGGCCCTTTTATACGTCTGTAATGACTTAGTGGCATTGCCAGACAACTTGCAGCTCCAGCACTCGATAAAGAAGCACCATATTACCAAGAGCAGCATGGCTGAGGCTCTCGTCCAGTGGGTAAGCCGTCTTTCAACTTTGAAAACATCACTCTGAATATCTTTGATAGCGTATTGAGGAAGTTCGCGAAGCTGAATTCATCTGGCCACACTTCCTTCACAAGGCCACTGCACCTCTCTCCAACTCTGCGCCACATCTGCCTGCCGCGCTATCAAGACAGGTGTCCAATGCTCAAAGTCTTCTTGAACTTCAAGAAACAGATACTCGTTTAGCCAATCTCACACAAAGGATAAGCTATAGATCTGCTCTCAGCATTGGGCATATACATCGTTTCCTAACACAACCAGCGCTGGATGGTGAAGACGCGATGCTTCTACCAAAGCGCTTACACAAGAATCTAAACAAAATGCACCTTGACGCGTTGACCTATGTATGTCTCAACCTCGGCCAGCTACCATCAGGGAAGCCAGACAAGGCACAATTGATAGAGAAGTTGGTGGAATGGGTACGTCATTGCGCACAGTGCTCTACATATTTCTGACCGACATAATAGCGCATGAACAAACCTTTACAGGCACTAGAACGCACAGCAGTCGATTCTGAAACAGTGCTGTCAAGAATTCACCAAGTTATAAGGAGTGTCATCACCCCAGCTTGGATCACAAATCCTCCAGCAGACACTGGGCTTCCTCAAGCGGGTACTTTGAAGGCCGATCATTGGTGCACTTTGTTCACCATTCACATCCCCTTAGCGTTGTTAAGTCTCTGGAAGGAGGATTCTCCCATAGCTGCCCCAAATGCTTTGCATATGTCTTCTGTCCTGTTGACATCCATGCACTTGACTTGTGCAGCAACCATGATGACAAAAAATACATTAACTCCTCAGCGATGAGACTCATTCAGACACTCTCTGCGACAGCTCATAATCGGCTTGAAGGAGAATTTCCCTGGGTTCCTGTTGCCATCTCACCATCTAGCGCAACATATTTCCATCTTTATGGACTCTATGGGACCAGTCCGCAATTTTTGGTGTTTTCCTTTTGAAAACTTGATCGGAAAGCTGCAGAGAACGCCAACAAATCATAAAATTGGTGCGTTGACCTGGCCTCGCAGAGATTGTTGATTTAATGAATAATATACAGGCGAATTTGAACATACACTCCTGCATTCGTTCCATAAAGGTGCTTTCTTCAGGCAGTGGCTGCTACGTCCTGACTGCCCTCCGTTCTTGCAGTTTAGCTGATACATTCTCGACAAAGCGTACGGCTATAACCCACAATCTTCAACTAGCCCAGAGAACAACCTGCTCGATACCTTGCACAACAAGCCGTATAAGAAGTCTCAGCTACACCCCGACGTCGTCCAATTAGTGAAAGGGAGCGATATCCAATGCTATTCCCGGGTAGTGGCTCCAAAGGGTTTCTACACCATCCCAACAGAGGCTAGTCTAGGAAATAGCTACATTTGCTTCACCCCATTTCCTGATGAAGAAGTTGATTGGGTAACGGGTCAGATTCATTATATTTTTGAGCAGACAGGGAGCATTTATATGGTGATCAAGCGAAGCATTGAACTTTCACTTACTTCGCCAGACCCCTTTGCAGAATGTTGGGAAGGAGGCTTCCAAGCTAAAATGGTCTCCACAAGGTTTTCAGATAAACTTGAAGTCGTGAACGCGAGTCGCATACTTGCTCACGCCACAAGATGGGAGTTGACCCCTGAGATTGCAGTGGTGCTGAATCTCTGTGCTGTATGTATGGTTTTTAGATTGCATATGAGCTGACGACTTTGTTAAGGATTGACCCGTTTATTGAAGAACTTAAAACAACTACATAGAATAAAATTAAATGTTCAGCACTTATATCTTTTTTTGGGCAGCCAACGTAGCGCCTTGCTACCAAATACTCGGACTAATTTCAGGAGGGAGGAAACTGAGAATAAGTGTTTGAAGAGAGGTGCGAGTGGGAGGCAGCTGATGGTACTAACAGAGTTTAGCTCAGTTTGCCGGCCAGTCGACACCTTCGCATTGATCTGTATGGATACACTATCACTATATAGTATGCGGACTCTGAATCGATTTTCTATCATTCACTCAACTGTGGTCTGACTGGCTGACTGATCACTTCACCCTTCCATGTAAATAGCCTGAAGCGAACAATCTATTTCATCTGCCAAGTTGAATTGAATTAGGAAATATCTACTTGTTTTGAAGGTAATACAATGTACATTGTTATGCAGCAGCTTCAGTAAAAACTGGTGGCTTGTCCTAGCAGCCAGTCATCATGATCATTGACTGCCATCCAGGTGTTGAAGCCTGCTGGCCAATCGAAGGGTGGAGGTGTCAGGATAGGGAAATTTCGGTCTCGGGCCATTTCCTCCACACGATGCCAGATATTGAAGAGCACAATGGGCGTACTAACAATCTGCGATCTGCATTTAGGACACTTGATTTCACAAAAAGCATCCCTATCTATTTTGGCTACTTTGAGCAAGCACTCTCCGCAAAATGTGTGCCCGCATCCGGTCCTGTCAATATGAATAAGCCATAATGGAGGATCAACGAAACATAACACCTACATCACAGGTGTCCACATGAACTCGAAACAAATTTCACAACGATTCCGATCCTCTTCCTTCTGGCGAAGGGCGGCCAGTTGGGACTCGGCAGAAGGGGTGCTGAGACCTGCGGCATTCGCTTCGTCGACTGGGCGTCTCTAATATAATATCTTTGATGACAAAAGTCCGGAGTGGAAGTACTATACCTGCGAAAATCTGCTGACTCCGAGGAGCACAAATCCATCCTCCTCTATGTCGTCGGGATGATCGAGGATTTCTATATAAGAGCGATGAGAGGAAATCAGAGACGATGTTCGTCTTGTCATTCTTCTTGGTCACTGAGAAGGGCTTGATCGAGTGGCAGCCAATTCTCTTTGAGCTTGATTCCTCCTCGCCAAGTAGGTACATGGTTGCCTGTGGTTAGAAGATGTCAAAGCCATATCCTGTACAAAATTACTTCTGAGACACAGATCGTATTGGGGTATGTACTGTTGTTATGACTATGAGAGTTTTAAGACTTGTAGGCATCCAGGGGTATTTATACAAAGAGTAGAAAGGGGGCAGAGGCCTTTCTTCAGACCCCCTTTGTGCATTGTAACAAAGTGCAAGAAAAGATGCTCCTATTGACTGACATAGCTAGATAAAGATTGAACTTATTGATGAGTGCCTGGCCAAATCCGGAAATTAAGAGTATGGAAACAACAGATGTCTTTGAAGTGGGCAATGTGCGGGCAATGGTCCACCTAGAGATTTATTTCGACCGTTGCGCATTTTCTTGAAAAACAATACAGTGTATATTCACAATCTACGGAAGACTACTTTTTTTCGCCATCATTCAAAATGCACACACATTGGTCGAAACTATACTGCACATCCTTTTTGGTCGCTTCATCGCGTACGGTTATCGTCTTTGTACTCTTCTGCACTTTTTTAGCTATATATGGACCATATCGTCCATTGGGACTCCATGAGTTAGGGCTGCACAGAAGCAGCAATGATTGCCCCTTTGCATTCGGCAGTGCAGGTTTTAGGTAACAAATGTCCACATTTCTGTGGCACAATCATCCTTCATGATCTGTAAACGTAATACAAACCTCATGAAATCCAGGTTCTGGATAGTCTGTCTGAGGTATAACTCTACCTGGATCAACGATAGCAAGACACTTGAACAGAGAGGCATCAGTGTACATGGCACCAAACGCAACGAGGACTTGTTTGTCACCAATAAGATTGATGTAGCTTCTTGAACTACCATCGGGCGGTTCGTCTTGAAAGAAGAATTGACATTCTGGAGGCGAGAGATCAGTAAGCATGGAATTGAAAGCATAGTAATTATAGTTACCCGAATGCGCATGCTCGTGATGTTTCGATTTCCAATACCTACAATATTCCTCTGTGTTTGTTTCCTCAGCAGTAGTTTCTGCCCGCTCAAAAACAGGGGGCTCCTTGGGCAAAATGAAACGCTTAGTACCCGCCAAATTACAATTTGTCAGTCTATAAAGGTTTTAAAACCGGCCCACGATGTGTTCGTATAAAAACTGACCTGAATACCACATCTTTAAACAGAAGGTGAACAACCTTGTTACCTTCTGTTAGTCCCGGCAGTTCAACTACTGCCTTTTTTTTGTTGCACATTCTCATACGACCCCTGTAACCTTTGTAATGACCTGCAACAATAAGAGCTTCATGGCCAATCAGGTGTTCTGTACCCTTCACTGTCATTCGTTCGGGGTGGGGTCGACAGTCCCTCTTCGTAGGATTGTCATCAAGACCATCCCATGTGGTCACTATTCCCAACTCACGATGGAACCACTCATCGCTGACAAGAAAATAAAATCGGTCGAGGTCCAAAGTATACCGGGCTTTGATGAGGTGGTGTCTCATTGAAGTTTGTTCATGTGCAGTGACGATGGTGAGGAGAAGTGTATCATCGTCAGACTGATTTAGCACTGTCGCTATATGCCTGTGGCTCTGTCCTACGAGAACAACTAGTTGATTGCTGGGAGCATAAACCCTGGACATCATATCTAAAGGGATGTCTTTGTTGTCGAAGATACCCATGTCATTAGTGTCGCTATGACGGAAGACGCCTTTTCCCTTGCATCCTTTCAGTTTGACTGTACAGCCATCGAGCCAGGTACTTTGCCAAGTCCGCTCCCACATGAACCCAACATCGGGGTGCATATTCTCGAGCAAGGACCGACTGCTTGCTACAAATCTGGCATCCACACTATGGGATCAATGAGTACGAAGGAACCAGGCTCGACATTGAAATCGAAAGAAAGTTCGAGTAGATGAGAACCCATCAAATCCGTGGCTGTCTGTCCAATATCAACCAGAATGCAAAGACTGCTGAAGTTGTCAGCAGATTTGTACTTGGGCAGTATCAAGATAGTCCCCTTGGCTGAAACAACACCAAGATCACTGTGGTAGGGACCCGGACACGTCAGACGAACCCAGTGTAGAAGCGGAGGCGCTATAATAGATCGGAGGTAACGAATGAGATCGAATATTTGAGTGGAGGGCATATGGCAAGGACGGGTTTTATATGGTGAATGGCGTATCGCTTTAATTAGTATCTCCAGGGATGGAGCTTCGACATATAGGCGATGTGGCATTGGTGGTAATCGGAAAGATATTAGTCTGTGTTCTAAAAGAAGTTTCTGAAAATGAGGAAAAGTTCGCCCCTAAAAGACGTCAAATAATGCTTCAAAAAGCATCATGTATAACACACCTGCACATTACATTTGAAGAGCATAGGCAAATTGTCACTGTTCAGCTCGAACTTCTCCTCAGACAGGACCGACCAAAGTTGGGAACAGCTATTTTCTTCACCGGAATGAGAATCCACATCATCTAACTGGACATCTTTGATATCTTCGCCTTCGGAGGACTCCAATGGCGGTGCAGAAACGCGATAGCGGTGGATGATATCGTCAGCTAGCTTTTGGCATTGCTGAGTTTCTTCTTCGAGTGTGAGAGTCAGAAAAGCTTTTGGCAGAGTATATTCTGTACCAAGATAATCAATAAGGACACATAGAAAAAGCATCATACTGGGAAGTTCTTCGCTGTCATCCGACTGGCGAATCTCGGGATCTGAACTCTCATCCCCATCACTATCGTGAGCTATATCATCCACAAAGATATTTCGGTTGAGACGTCGACGTTTCTGAGGTCTCGATGTTTCCATGTTGAAGTTGAAGGTTGCTAGTGAAGGAAGAGGGCATCACGTGATGGAAAGGCCAATGACACGGTTGTCTGAGATTTCGAGGCAGATTGCATGGACAGTAAATAAAAGATAGAAGAATATAGTAGACGCTGATGTAGAATGACTGAGGAAAAGGACGAGGTCAACATTCTCAAACTTATAGACTGGTCAGATGCGGATCATCCTCCCCCGCCTCTTCTCGGTCGACATGGTCACCTTATTCACAATGTTTGCATAAACCTTGGCACACAGTTGGAATTTTTATGAACAAATGGATTGAATTTGAGCCGCATGTAGAGAATCTAAAGCTACTGGTACAAGCAAAACTTGAAATTCAAGATTTAAACGTGAGTATATTAGTGTCAAGGTAAGATTCCCGCTTCTCCTGAAATTCAGTAGTCTGCATGCAGGTCAACTGGAAAATCTGACGGGCACTGGATATTGGGTTGCAAAGCGATTTTATTCAGTATCTACATGTCCACATCGTAGCTACATTACAGTGGATGCTTTGAATACCTCGAGCTGCTGTCAGTGATATGAAATGTATTTTTTCATGGTGACTTACAAATGGCAGAGAAACAGAAACATACTCAGAGACTGAGCAACGTGTCCGTGGCAAGAAGGTGGATTTGAATAGACTGGAAAGAAGGATCGGAATGATGAAAAACAGGTCGATGTTTGTGGCGGGAAGATGTAGTTGAAATGACTGGAAGAAAGACTATGGAAATGACGGTGGTGGTGGAAAAATGTAGTGAGAATAACTGGAAGGGGGAATAAGACAGTGAAAATGACGGTGGAAGGACTTACCAATGACGACGCCCTCATCAGTGTACGAAGACCGACTAGGGTAAGGCCACCGAGTTTCTGGTGGCAGAGTCAGAATGTGATGGTAGAGAATAATGAGTTATTAAATGGTAAGATGCGGAATGGTAAGATGAGGACTGGTCGAATGAGGAATGGTCGACTGCAGGCAATAACGGCGATGAGAGCGACAAGGACAAGGATAAGGACGAAACGACTATAGGGAAGAGGATGTTGTATGTCATCGATAACAACGGTGATGGTGACCATGAAGAGTGCCATCAAAAGTAGGCATGTTGTAGTAGGAAGGAAGGCAGGGGAAAACATGACCATACAATGATGGACCCCACTTGGTCGGAACGGAGATGCAGTCAGCATCTCGGCACTATCTTCTTGCCGAGCTTCAGCTGAGCTTCGGCTGCCCATCTCCTGCTCAGGGGCCACTTATCGCTCGATGTTCACCCAATGTTCACCCGTTTCCTTTTTCCAGAGATAAAAGGTATGTTTTTCCTTTTATTTCTCTATTGAGAAACTCTTTCTTTATCCCTAGATAATTCATCCTTTTCCCTTCCGGAAATCCCTTTGTTTCACAGCCAAAAAATAAAAAGATTCAACTCAACTTTCTCTTACCATATTTAAAAGGCAAAAGGAAAGTATTTTCCTCAGGTTTTGCCCATGCAAAAAGGAACTTCTAAACATAAAAATTGCATTGGTAAATCTTAATATTTCCTCTAATTATTTGCTTTAAACATTTCGCCAGCTAAATTTTGGGTCTCACGTGGTGTCTAGTCACTCGACAACGTGGTGTTGAACACTCCTACAAAGGCCTCTGAGCCAATACGCTATACAGGCCATCGAGCCTAAACCGCCCACCGAGCACAAACCAGCCAATGAGCTTATACTGGCCATTGAGCCTATACATTTAACGAGACTTGAAGGTCCATAACCATGGCGTGGCCAGAAGGCGTGCATCTTGGGACACCAGGTCTGACCTGGGTGATCCAAATATGAATCCGGTCTTAAAAGCACCGATGCCGACTTTAAAAGAGTCAATGGGCCTTTGAATAGCCAATGATGATAACCAATTTTAATAGGTTGTATCACAGCCACCGAACTATCAACACAATCTGACAATCAAAACTTTAAAATTCAATCTGAATAGGTATTCTTTGATGGAATACATTTCTGATATATTCTAGATTATGAGCAATTCCATCCCAAAAAACCGTTACCCTGACCAACACCCTTGAGAGACATTATGTTGCCTGCCGTGCATCACCCACTGCTTACAAAGCATTGGCCGATTTCGTCGAAGGGGGGTATAGAGGGTATAGGGAGAATGGAGATACTTTGACTGTAGGGCCACAGTCCTCACTCTCCCATCCTACTTCCTTCACTACACCATACACTCTCAAATCATCACTATACAACCACTACAGAATCCCAACTCAATTGACGCAAATTTCATTCTTTATCGCATCGTCTATGATTTGTCAACTGACTCAACTCATCACTATCACCAAACTCCCACTACTCACTTGTACACCTTGTCTTAACTCGAGTGACTACAGAGAGGGGTTGAGTCAAGAACTACTTCTCTATTGTCATCCAATCTTCCATATTGCCGGCGGTAGCTTTTTCCCACTGGGTTTTTTAATGCACCCACGTCCGGATTTTTCTTTAATTCCTTATTCAGATGACAGGAAGAGTTTTACGACCATACGTCGGTCAAGGGGGGGTGTCAAACCTCGACGGTTAGTCAGTGTGACCGCCGTATGTAGAAATAGTGACAGTTACCGTATTAACCTAATAATAATGCATCTCAACCGCTACCTCGATCTCTGACACGAACCCTCCATGATATTAAGTCATCTGACTTACCTGAGGCTGTGTTTGCGCATTGTAAGTATATTCTAGTAGATACAGCACATTGTATACATCCATAAGAATTGTCCAAATGAACGAACCATGACCAAATACTGACTATCCCCACTGGACATGTGGATGGGGAGGATTGTCTCATTAGTGCATAGTGGCAATTCAAAGCACCAGCATTATTGTCCAACTGAGTGCCATGTCCCAGTGGTAATTCCAGTGTCCACTGTACAGCATTGCATGGTTTTGGGTTCATGGGTGTTGTTTTGGAGGACAGGCCAGGCACAGCAAGCAGAGGGTGCAGGCTGCAATGCACTATCTTAAACTAGTGGCTCTGAGTTACAGCCAGCAGGACTTGAGGACTATGGCATTTGCAATTGGATTCTTTACTTATTGAGTTGGTTGGTAAGTGTTGCCTAAATGATTGTACTATACTTACTTAGTATAGTGTCCCCTTGAGCTGGACACTTGCTTGTGCTTGCGGAGATGGGACAAGTCATCAGGATAACATGTTCAGATCATCGGGTAAAAGGCTGGACTCCAAATGGGTAAATTATGCACAGGCCTTGAGTCAACACAAAGATGTGTACTGCTGGCTATACACTAATGTACAGCAGCCAAGCATACATCAATACATTCTTATGGATGTGTTACACCCCTAACCAGATGGACATCATGGTATGAGATGATCTTATTTTTTTATAGAGTTGTTTCTATTTCAGCCTGTTCTTGCCTGCACACAATGGAGTAATCAATGAGACTCTGGAGACTCTTCCAGAAATACCTTGCCTTAGATATCTGAGATACATGATGATGTCTACTCATAGATTTTTTTGGCCTACTCAGATTGTTAATATCTGTATAAATTGAGAAGTGTGGAAATAGCCTTGATTTCGAACTGCGTTGCAAGAAGTCATACATGACTTGATGTGTATCCCCCTGACGTTCATTGGATACTCTGCAGTTAGTGATTCACATTCAAGGGACTTATGTAGCAGACATTAATGGTAAAGATTTGGGAGCATCTAACATAGGTACAAACCACCAGAGATTGTATCCGAAGTAAGCGCTGGGGCACTTGAAGGTGACGCCAACCATAAGAAGAGGATAGCCACTTCAAGTTGAGATCCACGACTTAATCAGCCTACATCTCATGATTCTTTCCAGTTTGAAGCATGTTTCTACATAACTAGGATGGTATTGGACAACTAGATGGACCTCTATGGGAAAAAACGGATACATGCTAAAATAAGCAATGATGCCAGAGAGGCCGCAAGGTCAACACAGCAGATATGTAGTGAGTAATTTGTGTCCCTGGTCCAAAGATGCATGACCCAGGGACAGATATTCAGTGGTGGTGTAGGTAGAATAACATGACCATTGTTCTCCGAGTCCTTCCATTGAGTCCATCCACTGACTTCAAGTCACTCAACATACTCCACATACTCAACTACCAGACTCATATTACACTCTCTGTAGACTAACTTAGAGTTCTTACTTGGGGTTCTTGCCTGTCCGTTCATTAACCAGCTTTGAAGAGACAGCCAGAAAGCCGGCGAAGTGGTAAACATGACAAAGCCAGACTCACAATGACTTGAATGACATCAATTTCCCTTGTCTGGAGTCCTAGGCCTTGGCAGTTGAACATCAAGGTTCTCTCAAGGGGACTTGAGGGATTTGACGTCTAGACATCTCAACAAGACCTGAAGCATCCGATGATCAGAAGCAGCGGATCTGATTCGGATACAGCCATATTGACAGATGGCATTATGTAAGCTTGACCGGACCAGAAGGCCTTGTATCATATCGTGTCTACACACAAAGGAGTGTTTTAGCAAGTAGACCCCAAGCTGCTATTTGAGGGGAAAGAGGCTCAAAGGTCTCACGGAGTGACCAGACTTAACGGCATGTGCATGTTGATGTCCGCCAAGAACTGCGTGACAGTTCTATTGAGTATGCTATTAGCCTAGTTACGTCTGTACAAGAAACTAGGCTAATAGAGGGTGTCAGGTCCTGCCTAAGGTGCCTCAGGCAAATGCATTCAGCACTTGTTCAGCACCGTGCCACCGTATTGGCGCTGCTTATCTCAGCAGGTCGGATTAAACCGTCCCTCGAGTCTCGAAGCTTCCACCGTGCGTTTGTGGGTGCTGAAAGTCATGCCGGCGTTCTTCGACGACTACCACGGCATTAGCTAGTATCTCATTTTCTGGGACATTGGTCTCAGGGAATAATGCCAGCCATATTACATGCGTTCGCGCTTCGTCGCATCGATGATCTTCAAGTTTGACACGCGTTGCTAGGTGGTCAACTCGGCGTGCAACCGCAGACTCACCTTCATCGAGTTGAATGCTGGTGTTTGATTGTTGAGGGACCTGCATCAGGTCTAGTCTCGTAACCAGACCCTCTGAGTTTCACGAGGGATGGGTGAGGGTCCTGTCACAGGTAGACTGACCGCGGTCCGGTTCTGAACCTGGTGAACCTAGGTTCGAACCTGAACCGGACCTGCGGTTCGAGGTCCAGGTTCAGCAAATGGTCGAACCGAACCTGGAATGTAAGGTTCAGGTTTGGGTGAGTGCTGAACCTGGACCTGCGGTCCGAACCGCGGTGCACCGGGTTCACGATCCTTATAAAGATGACATGGAAAGGAAGTTGAAAGTCAGCATTTTCAACCTGTTTATGAGGTAGATCATACTGTAGATGTACCACTTGCAAGTCTCTTGGCTATGTATAAGGGAAGAAGCAAGATAGAAGGTAAGCGTCTAGGAAAGCGCAAGGTAAGCGCTTGTCATGTGATAGGTTTTTTTTTTCTCCTGGATGATGTTGGACTCGAGTCGCAGGCTCTTTCCTGTTGGGAGTTGCTTACCTTTCACTTGAAAGAAACATTGTATTGTCTTCCTTGATTTTTGGGTGAAAAAAAAAACCCCTGACAAAATTTATTAGCATTGAATAGAAAGTATGCTCGAACCCGGTGAACCTCGGTTCGAACCCGAACCTGAACCTGCTGAACCTGGACCTGTAGGTTCAGGTTCAGGTTCGGAAAATCCTGGTGTTGAACCGAACCTCGAGGTTCAAGGTTCGACCAAGACCCCCCCGAACCTGGACCGAACCGGACCGCGGTCAGTCTAGTCACAGGTCTACGTCAGGCCTTCAGGTCTACGACTACGCTACCTGTATACTGGAGTCTGATTTAATAATTAGGGTATGATGCATACTACGATGAGTCCAAGACGTCCGAGCTTATCCAAGGGTCCCCCGCAGTCCTCGAGATCGAAACCTACAATCCTCGTAGAAGAAATGATTTCAATAACCTCTCCCCTCTCTCAAGACTTGCAACGCTTGCTCCGCCGCTCTCTCTCGAGCGCTACCTTGTGAACTGTCCTGACCATGACCATATTCTATTCCGTTGACTTTTGAGGTATGTGATGAGTAACCTTTCGAAGAAATATAAGAACATACTATACACAGTCGAATGCCAAAGAAGTTGGGGGCCGACACAGCAATCATTATAGATGAGAGTGACACGCGTATGCTGGGCATAATTATTCAACTCGGTGCGATAGTCTAATCCCAGCTCGGCGCGATATGAGCACCCTATGTCCCCTGCCGATTGAGGGTTAGCCTTTGCTGTGGGGCGATCCAGAATAACTTTCAGATGAATACGGCGGAAATACCGAACATCATCCAGTTCCTCTGAATCTCTTCCTGCACGAGTGGATGAAGATTGTGACTGTGTTTTAGGACTTTGAACGTTTTCTGTAATGCTCTCTGTCCCATTGTCGTTACCACTGGCAGCAATTGCTGTCATCCGAAAAGAGCATAAACATGCAGGGCTGGGCGGATTTCAGTGAATGGAACAGAAAGTTGATGGAGATACCATTTCACCTCCTCCGATAAAGCTTCAACAGTGCACTGAGACTTGCATGCAGGACACGGTCGTTGTTGCTGATTGTCCGTCGACCGTATAACTATATCCATCATAACATTGAGTCTCGTTCGAACGTCCCAATTTGAAGACTCAAGGATCTCATGCTGATACGAGTCTGTGATGTCATAGTCGCCTCGCTCAATGTAACTCCTTCCTCGCCGTTTGCGGTATATGAATTTAATAAGATCGTTGAAGTCCTAATTATTATCATCGACCGATTCAGAAGTATCAAGTGCAGACTCACAATCCAGGTCATGCATAATTCTGCTGGAAGGTAAAGTCTCTCGTTCATCGCATCAATCAGCTGCACTGGTTTTCCGTTCTCCCAAGTATATCCAAGTTCGTGAGGGAGACGTCGTTCGACAAGGAGGCGGATATCGATGACTGTCACCAGCTATAATCAATGAGCTTTGTTACATAGCTCCATTGGTCGAACCATAAAATCATTCTTCCAATCCTGGAGCTTCTGCTTGTGCCGTAATATCTCACTTTTTATGGTTGATGACTTGAGAAAAGCATGGAAGGATCCCATATGAGCAATTTCACTCATACTGTTTGACATATCTAGCAGACTTCTGGTAAGATGTGAGGAGAGCACTCGTCATTGAAAGACACTCAGGCTTACTGAAGAAATCCGATACAAGTGCTTGGAAAAATAGACGGAAGATCAGAGTAACTTTTCAAGATATCCATAATTTTGTTGTGAATGTCCACAAGGGTTCGAATGAAATCTTGACAATCATTCCTGTTATGTTTCATTGTCTAAATAAACCGCAAATGAAACCCAGTTGAGTAATGGAGAAGCAGGTGCACCTGGATTGTTCTCAAGAGAGAAACCAAGATTGTCGAGACTGCTTGTACTGGAGCTATCGAAACAGCATCATGAACGATAATCCCTGCCTGAATGAGTGCATCAAGGGTGTCAAACTTAGGAATGCCGTTCTGTTGGACATCGCGTCTGCATGGAATCCTAATGGCAGAGACTGTCCCGAGGACATGCATTGGTGTGGGGAGTAAGGGACAGAAAATAGTGGCAGTCACTGCACTGACCAAGGAATTTTCTCAACGGTTTGAGTGTATAAAAAATCGATACTAAAATTCCAAGATTTGAGTTGAGTTTTGAGAGAGAAAAACTGACCTGAAAACAATAAGTCTTTTTACTTGAAAAGTGTTCCCAAAAACAAAAGAATTGGTGCGAGTTTTTGGTGGCCGAAAACGGTTGCTAAAAATAAATGTTTTCCGCATGAGAAAACAAAGACCAGAACGTATAGTTTTTGGGTGGCGGAAATGCTTGGTTTTTATGTTCAAAAACAAAAACAAAAACCTTTAGTTCTTGGTTTAGTTTCAGTACAAGAAAAACTCTGAATTTTAAGAGCAATTTTTGCCACCAAAAAGTGAAAGTTTTAGGGTGGCAAAAACTAAATGTACGGTCACTGTACGGTCACTGTACAGTCACTGTACAGTCACTGTACGGTCTCTGCGACATCCTTGTACACTCTGTGTACGGACATGACCCTTAAGGCAACAAGGCAGGACTTGTGACTGGGGAACACTGTCACTGTCAACAGCGCACCGTCAACACCGTCACCATCTCAAAACATCAACGTTGCATCAACGATTGAGATGGCGGCTTGAAGATGTTCAATGTCCCATTCCAACACTCGTAGATCCCTAGTGCCCAACAACTAGACAACGTCGGGTGTCTGGGTTTAGCACAGCCAGTCGAGCAGATTCCCTATCGTAAATTCTGAGTGCTGAGCCACCAGACGTTCTACGTCCGGGAGGTGTCGTCGGTCCCTCTGTAAAACTTCCTGTACGGTCTTCTGCAGCGCCGCCCCACCCATTATCCCATTATCGAGCTCAAGGTACAACTTGAGCCGTAACTTATCTGAACAACCATTTCGCAGATGGCTTTCCCGGTGTTTAACCAAATTGTCTCTCCTTTTCCCTGCAAAACTGACGGCACATGCAGCTTAATGTAAGTAAATCCATTGTTCAATACATATTTAATCATTGTTGTGCTAGGAACGCGCTCGAGTCTATGGTCATAAGATCCAGCTTTTCGTCTGAAATCTGCAGGCACAGTTCAACATAATAAGGTGTTTCTATTTCCTTCTGCCGCAGCCAAGCCTCGTTGTACATGATTCTGGGAAGCCCAGGCAGCGCATCGGTTGTTGATTTTTTGCCATTGCCTCGCACTCGTGGTAACACTGGCCTTCCTCCAGGACATACGAGGAGGTCCTCACGCACCTTGTTGACGATTTGAAGGTAGTTTGTAATCTCCTTCGAGCGCCAAACGCAATCTTTCACCAGGAATCGAGGGTACAAAGTACCCTCGATTATCTGCACTTCCTCTTCATCAGACGATTGGCCGTGAACACCTAGTCTGTGATTCATGTCCCGGAGATATTCAAAAACTGACTGATGGGGATTGAATCTTGAATCGACTTTGGAAATCTCGACCAAGGTGTCCAAGGTGCTGCGTCGAGTCTCATAGACCTTGATAATGCTTCAGCGTCAATCCGTTATGGTCCTTGGATGACTCACCCTCGCCTTGTGAGAACGGTTCACCGTCGACATCTGGATCTTTGTAAATTTCTTCGTCACCCTATCGCTTAGCTCTTCTAGAGTCTCCTTCTTACCGTCAACAACTCGAGCCTCGCCGATGCGCCAGTTTTGTCTTGATTCTTCCAACTTTCTTAGGAATAGTTGGTACAAAAGTTTGGTACTGGCGTCGGGGACTTGTGACCACAGTGGCAAGGATCTATATGCCCGAAAGTCGTCGATGAGCTTATTTAGGATCCGCGCATTCCAAGTCGTTTTCTGCCAACCTTCACCGAAGAAGAGTTTCATCTCTTCTTCCGGTTTGCCAACCATCTCCAACTCGAACTTTTCGATGAGGGCCGCGTCTGCTGGCTCATAATTGATGAAGTCTTTCATGGCCGTGACCTGGAATGTGGTTCTCCATATGTGGAGGATGAGACTCTGCGCATGGATTCGATCCAGAGAACAACCATTATTGCAATGCGACTTACGTTGACGCTCTTATTTTCCTCTTTTCCGAGTGCATTTCTCTCCTCCCTGACTATGTTCTGCTTACTCGAGGCCTTCCTAGTCGGAGCCTTTGTATGCGATAATTTAATATCCACATTCAGAGCGGCTGCTAATAGCTCGAGAAGCCTTGCGTTCGGATCCTTCTTAGTTGGCTCGCTCTCCTTTGGACGTTCAACATCCGAAGGACTGATTTCAGACGTACCGAATGAGGAGGGGGCCTTAAAGGGTGGGAGCTTCATGGCGACTGAATCGTCCTGCATGAATCGGAGGCGACTGAGTTTACGGTTCGGTGTCTGTCGGCTCGTAGCAGGAATTGGGACTCTCGGAGGAGGGGGCATAGGTGGAGCTTTGTCCGATGCTTCGCTTTGGAGTCTTCGCAACTCGGAGGCGACCTCGTGATGGTAAGTCAACTGTTTGGGCAAAGAACACAAAACTGACTTTTTCATAGCTCTCCTTCAATTCGCGATTCACCTGGTTACTGTCGTGCTGAAAGTGGGGTAAAAACAAGTGATTCTCGAAGACCGACACTGACCAACGTCCGATCCTTCTCCGTCATCACACTGACCAATTTTTGCTCTTTCTCCGCAACCTGTCAGGGCATCAGTTGCAACTAGGATCTGACGGCAATGCATACAATCTCCTGCAACCTTGAAAGCTGATGCTTGTGAGAACGAGCTTTTCAATAGACGACACTTACGAGATTTTTTTCCTTCTCTGCATATTGGGCTTCCTACGGTGGTTAGGACAGCATAGGATCACAATGGTAGTGTACTATCCGAGCCACTCCCTGTTCGAAAGCCTTATTCTATTCTCGCTCAGTTCAATAACGACAGGATCTAGAATCGTACCATTTCTTTCACCTTATTCTCAAGCAGCACCTCCTAACGGGTGTCAGTACCCTGAGATTGCATGAAAATCCTCTTTACCATATGCTGATGCACTTTATGAGCCTGCACACACATCAGTCCTACGGCTCAGCCGAGAAAGAATTAGTCACCAGCTCAGTTTTTTCCTTCATCAAGGTGGAAATCATCATTTCCTTGTCGGTTAAAGAATTTTGCTGCGCGGGTGCTTGATTAATGTCAATTTTGTAAGATCAGCCTTACCAGCTCGCTGATTTGTGTCATCATTGGTACCATGACACTGTCAACGTCCATGGCAGCATCTCCCTGCGCTGACATCTGTCGTAGCACTTCTTTCAGCTGTGTTTCCAGCACTTTATTCTGACGACGGGAATGGATCAGCTCGTGTTCGACCATTCGGAAATGATCGCTTTTTTCCTCGTTTTGCTTCCGACGTTTTTGTCCATCGCTCTCGGCTGGGCCTCGTGAGCAGTCGACTTGGGGTGTGTGAGAGGGAGCTAGGGGATTACTCATTTGATGGGCCCTTCACGCATACAGCCTAATATCTTCGGACTTATCTGGTTAATCATGATGTGTAATTAAGCATTGTCTTTCTCATTAGTTAAGCGCCAAACGATCCCATTGTCTAATTGTCTTTCCATTGTAATTGTATCAAGTCCGATATAGCAAGCTGATTCTAAGGAGATGTCATGTCTGTTACTCATGAGAGACGACACTAGATGAAAAATTGAGACCGACCTTTGAGAGATTCAGAACGACAGCCCTATCAGAAGAAAAGTTGTATCGAGCTACATGGCTGAGCACAGCAAGGGGTGAGACAATATCATCTGGACCATCCAACATTTGACTGGAATACGTCTTGGCACCAAGTTCAGGATATCGTTTGAAAGGATCAAGTTTGTTGTCAGGTAAAGGAGCCTGGCGCTTGATCGAAAAGAGAACGGAATCCCCCGAAGTTGTGATTTTCTGGATGGAACCAGCAATGGGATGGGTCGATGACATAGGCAGATAGGAAACGAGACTGTTTCTGACATGAGTTGATGCTCTAGAATAGGTGACACCACGAAACGTGAAGTGAGCGTGATCCAAACCACAGCTTTGAGGAGCTGCACTGCCGAGATTGAGATCCTTGCGATTGGAAAAAGCATTATCAAAAATGGTCTTGAACTCTTTGATTATTTGTGGGCATTCTGGACGATTGAGCCATGCCCTGAGGTTAGCACCGCGGACATAAGATTTCACCATTGTCACCTCTAGCTCTCCTGAAGTACATTGAGTAAGTATGACAGCAGTGAAGAGAGCATACCTCCAATATGGCAATTAGTGTTAATTTTTTGCAGGCTCCCGATCAGCCTCTCAAGGGAAAAGCACCACCAAGACATTACTGGACCAAAAAGAAGGAGGAAGTCATAGATATGGAAGGCAACATGAAGGTTTGACTTTTTCTGGTGACGGATGGTGTGAGGAAAGAAATCGCGAAGATGGTCCACGTAATACTTCAGATAGCTGCGGTATGCATTAGCACGGTCAATGTTCGTGGATTGTCGACATGCTAATATCACTGCTTGAAACAATGACATTGTATGATCCAAGATAGCAATGGAATTATCTCCCCATAGCGTAATGAAGGCGAGCGGAAGGTAGATGGTACAAAGCACACGCCACTGATCAGCTTTAAGCGACCCTCCACTGGCGTGGCCAAAGGCTTGCGGGACGGACGGACGCTACCCAGGAAGGGGTCGTTGTTTTTGCAATCACTTGCCGGATGTGAGAGAAGGTCTCAGCTGTAACTGGATGTGGTGGCATCGGGAGACCACTTTTTGGGTGCTGCAGACGCTAATGTTAAGTTCAGTGCTTGTTCTTCTAAAACGGAATGTACCAACCCATTGTACTAATTGTTCTGCAATATGCACCTTGGTCTTGACATTGTACACTCTCCCGGTATCATCACCCTTTGCAGGAGGCATAAGAACGGTGTTACCTAGTTGTAACGTATGTCGGACAAACTTCAACGGCACCAGATGCTTCCCCATCAATTTCTTCCTAAGCACATCAAGGGTGATCGATTCAGGTCCCTCGGTAGGTTGCTGTAAGAGCGTGTGTATCTTGCTCACTTCTACGCTGTCATCCATCGGAAAGTCAGCTGAGTGATCCTCTTGGCTGTACCCAACCCAATCATAGACATAGGCTATGGGAATGACGGTGCTACGTCGTTTCCACAACTCCTCATCCAGGAGGAGAACTTGGCGACAGTGGTAATGAACGAGGCCCTCAAGAAGATTGTGCATTGGGTCAATTACAAGCATACGGGTGGGATTCCAGTAAGGGAGGCGCCAGAACTCTGACCATCGAACACCATGACATTTGAAGATGCGGTCCTGTTCCTGCCTAGTCGTCGCATTTGAATATGCAAATGCCATTTCTCGCATTTCCAGATGATCCCGCATTTTCCAAGATGCCCAGTCTGTGGAGAATGCTTCCGCTCGTGTGCAATCACAACATGTACACATGAACCGATTAGAATTTGTCGATGCGTGGCCACCGCCTTTTCGTGCTGCGGGGAGATCGTTTGCGGATATGGGTACAGCAATGAGGACCTTGCAGCCTTCTTTGCGCAACCCAGTCCGAGAGAGTTGAAAGCCGCAGTACCAACCATCTACAAAGTGATCCATGATTGGACGCATGTAATGGTTGATCGAGTCTAGTTTCGGAGTCGATGGACCAGGTATCACAACGGCATAAATGTATTCAGGCTTGTACCGCATGTTGCCCGGAAGATTGAGAGGAACAACAGTTATCACCCCGATAGAGGAGGTGCTACGTCTCGTGGACGCGTTTGGGTTGAAGAAGTCCAGTTGCCACATGAATATGATATGAACATTGTCTCCGCGATCGACAAATAGCTTGCCACTCGTCGGACCTTCAAACGTTTTCAGGAGATTAGCTTCGAATACGCTATCAACACCCTGGGCAGAGGTACCGTTACTGATTCTTTTCATCGTATCGTCGCAAGCCTGATCACAAAGTCGCTCTGCATTGGGATTGCTCAAGAGGCGGGCAAGGTAGTCTGTGAAAGACGGTACTATGTAGGGCTTGGACGGACAAAGGCGGCCACGTTGTTTCTGTAGAAGTGGTGTTTGACAAGGTACAAGTCCTGTGTCGCCAGGCAACATTGCTTCACACAATTCCGAATACTCGGGCGCACCGGTTTTAGCGGCAGTTGTGGGGTGGTGTAAGTGATGACAGGCAGGACAAACAGCATATGTGGCAAAATTGCCGCCAACATTCAGATTCTTGAGTGCCGAGTGAAGATTATGTGGCAGTTGTGTCAAGACCCTTTGCTGTTCCGCATTGTACTCTGACTGTTGATTGCCCACCAACATGGCAAGCCTAACAACAATAAGAACAGTTTCCATGATGAAGTTGGTAGGATCCTGTGCGACACCCAGTACGACGTTAAGGACAACTCCAATGAGCGTCATGATTTGAGTGAGGGTACTCATTTTGTCGACGGGGCTGGTGTAGAAAGAAGAAGTGTCGACATGTACAGGTCGGGTATCACTTGGCAAAGCCGATTCAATGATACGAACCGTATACTCAAGTTTGTCAACAATGTTGAGCAAAGCCTTCTTCGCCTCTTGGACCTCGGCATTCTTTCGTGAAATAGATGCAGCCGTCTTTGAAGCAGATTCAACGAATTGCCGCGCCTCTTGAACACGATCACGAAGGGATTCATCGTTGGTTTCCAGAGCTACTGTGATTCTTGCGCACTGCTTGGTCAAGCCGTGAATGACACTAAGTGCGTTCTTATCATGCTGACGTGTGGGATGGATAGCAGCGGGGTCAGGACGGGGTGATCGAACTGGTGATATGACTGTTGTTTGCACCCTTGGAGGAGGTATGGGACGAATGGCGACGGGATCAGGACGAGGTGATAAAAGTGGTGACGATACCGTTGCCTGCACTCTTTCAATGCTGGCTCGCATAGCTTGAATTGTCATTACTGCCGTCGTGAGCCTGTCAGCTGAATCTCGTGGAGTGGCTGATGGACCAAAAGTGGGGTCAGGGATATGAGGTGCGCGAAGATCCTGGAACTCTTCACGGGAGGACCAGAGCTTGGATGGCTGATTAGAAAAGTTTGGGCCGTCGTCTGTCAAAGTGACCCCAATGAGAATATCAGCAAGGTTGTCGACGTCCTAAGAAATGATGAGCTGAGGTCCAAGTTGCAGATTAAGCTTACGTTTACGGGCTCGCAAACAGCTTGAGGAACTGGAGAAGGAGCGGTGATGTCTGTCAGAGTAACCCCAATGGTATCGGCAAGACTATTGATGTCCTAAATGACTGTAAGCGAAAGTTTGTGATTGATCATGAAACACATTTACGGGCTTCCCACTAGTTTTGGCTGGTTCAGTCTGAATGCCCGGTGCATTGTCATTGGCAGTAGACTGTTAAAGATGAGACAGTGAATACGAAGTAGGCCACTAATGATACCTTTTGGCTTCTCAATTTTAAGAGATGAAATTGTCTCTCGGATTGTAGGATACGATGGGGCTTGGGCTCCAAAGTGCATTTGCAAACAATAGTGCGAGACATCAGACGCTGTCAGGCGTTGAACACCGGATGGTAGGTAACTTGGTTATCCAGTAGGGCGCGGTACCATATGAATCGATATAGCCTTGTTCTGTAAGGGGCATAAAGGCAATGTTGTCCTCCGCGTAGAACACTGACAACCTTGTTCTGTCTTGTACCGCTTGAGGCGTTGAACATTGAACACCTCAAGCGAATATATGGTCCACCACGCGTTGAACGAGTGGTAAAGACCTCAAGCGAATAAGGTTATGGCTGACTAATGGCTTTGTATATAAGGGCTTGGTTGCTGCCACATAGCCACAATGCCACGCCTCATGCCCACCGCACGACTGCCCTACAAGCTGAAATTTGAGGAAATAATAAACGACACGGTACAATGGAAACAGTGCTTGCCTGGCAAAACAGCTGAAGGATCTTTCCACGAGCGTTATTGGGGTCGAGCCATTGAGACGGAGGCCGCCGACTGGAGGCGCACGAACAATTTCGATACTGCACCCCAATCCCCCGCCCCTGGCCCCGTGGATCAGACCAGGTCCACAAAAGAGCTGCTTCAGGATCTCGAGGGCGATGATCTTCTCCCCGAATGCTTTTTATTACGCAATGCCGAAGGAGGAGGAAGTCTTCTCGTTCAGGACATCTGGGTACGAGCGGAATATATCCGCGTATACGATCAAATTATTGCGCTGTATAAAAACTACCAGCATAAGCGAAGAAGTGCAGTAGTTGTCACTGGCCAACCTGGAATTGGTAAGATTTCGTAGGCATACATCACAGCTAACACAATATCTAGGCAAAAGTCTGGGGAGATTCTATCTTCTGCGACGCCTCATTGGTGAGCGTCTGCCGGTGTTTTGGGTCCGGAGCGGACACATCTATTTGTTTGCCAAAGACGGCGTTTGGGGGATCCGAGCAGAATCATTCAGCTCAAAGTCGCTCTACACAGTCTTCGCTATAGCTGACGCCTTCGACCACAAATACGAAAAGTTACTTGGTGACATACATACCCTCCTTGTCTACCACTCCTCCCCTCGTGAAGAAATTTGGACAGGTTGGTCTGCTCTCAGAGACACCCCTCCCCCTAGTAATCACAATGAATCCGTGGCAACGGGTCGAACTTCTTCGCACGTGAGTACAATTCCTTTGTTGCTCCCCTCGATATTGAGATTTTATTAGGTTGAGATATTGCCACCCCGAGGCTCAATCTAGTGATGAAAAACTGAACCAGGCATTTGATGAGTATGGTCCGGTGATGCGGGTGGTAGAGTGGGCGGTGACGGATCAACATGCGTTGAGCATGCACAAAGACCTCGTGAACAGGAAGTTGGACACACTCGGCCACTCCTGTCCCACTGCCACTGCTAACCCTAGCAATAACTGGACAGATATTCTTACCAAAACGGCGATTGGCAACGAGTTTACGCTGTCGCATAGAGTCTACTTGACGAGGCGCCAACATTCCGACGCATTAACTAATGGAGTAGGCACACCGTACTTCCTGCATCCTATTTCTCTGAGCGTGGAAGAGGAGCTAAGGAAGACCAGGTCTAGACTGGACCTTATTCATCGTCTCGACCTTTACCGTGACCATGCATTGCTCAACTTTGCCCGAGCGGTGTGTGGTGAATACTTCGAGGAGTACTGTCACCGTGCGTTATGGTCTTACAGTATAGAAATCAATGCTATGCCAATGATTCGTCTTCGTCACGAAAACGATGTTTTGGCACCACGACAACACGGCTTCCGATCTTGTCACTTTCCATTCATTCATGCTCGCAACCACACGCTCAACAACATACGTGACATGACGGAGACAGTATTGATTTCCTTCCGTGCTTCCAGGCCCGACATTACACCTAGACCTTCTCTCGATGGTCTCCATATCGTGGACAATGTGTATTACATGCCAAAGGATCGCAATTACCCGACCATAGATTCCTTGATCTTGGTTGATGGTAACCTATATCTATTTCAGTTCACCATCGCAAAGAAACACCCCATCAATTCGGCAATCATTGAATTCCTTCAGCATGCTGTTAAGCGATATAAGAAGGTCGTATTCATATTCGCCGTACCGGAAGAGACGGAACATTTCACTTGTCCCTACCCTTCAGACCCGGGGCTTCGTGAACTTCTTATCGAGGGCTCGCTTCACCTTGTATCTGCCAGGATTCTTATGAAGAGTGTTCTTGAACAGGATATTCGTGATTATGCCGTCAAGTGGCGTAGCTGTCCTGCAAAAGTAAGCATTTGACTTGAGCTCTTGAGTGCTAATCTTACGGTGACTACAGGAGCTTGTCACTACACGTGCTGAGGATGAAAGTGACGGTGAATCAGAGTCCCCTAAGAAACGGAAGTCAGAGGGTCAGTTGGCGTCGAGATCCTCCCCGCGCGTAAAGACACGGGAATCTAATGCATCCAAACATACCAGGGGACAGCCGGCCTAATAGCTTCAATTATCATGCATACTCTGTCATTTTACATGTATTACTGTCTGCAATGGCACTGAATTTTACGGTAAATAGCACCAAACACCGTTGAAGGTCCCAGCACTTTCGTCGAGCAGAATTGTCAAGTCTCATATTCAACGTGAGCCTTCCCTGCTCTCGGCGTCCAACGTCAAGTGCGGAATTGTGGTGTTCAAAACGCATCCATTCTCAATACATCTGGACTACAGCTTTACCAGCCCTGACTTCATTAGCAGAAGCAAAACCGCCATCCCGCCAAACATCTGCAGCACCATCTTAACCCATACCATCAGCATCGAGATCTTCACACTTCCGTCGAGCATTCCACTACTTACGCGTTTGAAAATATAGACTGGGTTTTCGCCGTCTACGTCACCTCTGGACTTGCCTGTGAAGATGATTGTGGTTCCACCAATCTTCGCACTCTGGGTTCACAACATTTACAATTCAGTATATCATTCTGCATCCAACATGACCTACTCACCGACACCGTCTGAAAAACTTTATTTGGCTCGATGGTCAATTCATCGATGCTCTCGCCACTCTTCCTATCAAAGATGTAGACTATTCCGTGGTCACTGCCGCTGACGACAGCACCGCAGTCAGTCAGGCAAATCTGTTTCGGCTTCGCAGTGCCTTCGTCACCTTTGTTTGGGACCTCGAAAGTTCTCTGAAGGGCTCCTGAATCTAGCCTGAAGACAGCGATACCATGCGCAGAATCATCGATGGCAAATACACCTTTCTGGACGTTAACTTCGGTGTCTCCACTAAGGCAAGTTAGCTTTTTCTTGTGTGACGTGGTCCTGACTTACATCAGTCTGCCAAGGCTCCATTGCATTTCGAAGATGCCTGTATTACCATTCAAGGTGACCCTGGGGCACAACATGACTATGCGCAGAAGAAATCAAGATTGATGTACGCACATTCTCCCCCCTTGATCAAAAGCGAGGACACTCCTTACATCGCCATTGATATTGCCATATGAAACAGCAGTGGGTATGCAATCAAGCTGAACGCAAAAGACATGTTCCGGAGCATCACTCTCAACACGAAGGGAGGTCACAATCCCGCCTCTCGTGGCCACCAAGAGACGGTTCGAAGCAGCATCAAAGGCCATTCCAGTGATTTCATGTCGTCCATTGATTTGCGCACAGTAGGTTTCTTCCCAAGTATCCTTCTGCCTGTTCAGTTGTTATCGCAGATTTCTCCTTAGACTTGCCTTGATATTTTGTCGCCAGAAGACGAGATGCCCGCTCTGCGTTCCAAATGCCAGAACCTCGCCTGGCCGGTCAGGGTGGGATCTCCAGACAGCAGCTGAAGTCGAACCCCATGAAGCGGTATGACCAGGTGTCGGGAAATTTTCTTTTGTCTTGCAATCCCACACGAAGGTGCCTTTTGAGCCTAGAAAGATCGCTTCAGCATCATACATATCAGCACCCTAACGTACCTCCAGTGGCTAACAGTTTACCGTCATCTGTTACGGTGATGACTTGTACGGACCCCTTATGATTGACCTGTCCGTGCGGGCTAAATGATTTCGTCTTGGAGAGGGGTTTCATAACTACACGATACATCCTGATGCGATACGTTCCTCCTTTATCCAAAAATTCCAACAATTAGGTTATTGTATTTCGCCAAGTACAATGACTTTCATTCTCCGAAGTTTCACAGCGATTTCCTTATCGTGGATACGCCCATTTGGGTGAACCTACAACAAGCATTCTCGCTATATAATCTTTGTTTACAACTGTTCCACACCCAAATGGAAAAGCCTGTTCAGTCTCGCAATATCCAGAACATTTTCGTCCCTTCCAAACGGTCGCCTTTAACCGTGTTGCTTGCTGATACTGACATTGATGTCGGTGCTGACATCAAGTCTCGTCCACTTCTTGTGGATACAGCTGTTCAACTGGACGTGTTCACCCCAGCGACATCCACCGTCAAAGTCACACCGATTCTGGCTTGGGATTGTTCAACAATTCCAAGCTCTTTTGCCGCTCTGAGCTTGCAAGAGTTCAGCGCCTCGACGACCCAAGCCAACGTGATTCCTCTCGTCGGACGTGTTCCTAGTCTAAGTACTATACCGATCGCGAGTTCTGACCAATCTACCGTCACCACTCGATCTCTTTCGACTCCACAATTGGCTCTTTCTTCGAAGACTGTCGTCCCCACTCCGTGTCCTTCAGCTCTGCAACCAACTCTTTCGACCCAGGTGACAGCTCCTGCCATCGCTCCCTCACCCATCGTTGATCAGATGTCCGTGCTACTTACCTCGTCACAATTTCAGTATGTTGGGGTATCCTTGGCGGGAACCACCTGGACGTTACCTATCATTCCCAGACCCATTAATGCGGGGCGTGAGAGGATTGCGGTGGTCTTGGAAGCTTTACAATGGGACCCTAAACTACATGAGCATGTAAAGGTAAAGTCTTTACGTTGCTGCTCCCTCCAACTGAAAGGCGGACAGAATGTCATCAGGGACATCATGAAAACTAATCTGGACCCTACTCTCTCTTTTGCCAATCAGGAAGAGGCACTGAAAGAAGTTGTCAAAACACAGGTTTGTTACCTTGCGATTCCTAATAGTGGTCTTACAAGCCAAGGTCATCAACAAAATGCCATTCTTAGGACAATATCCGGGCGCTTGGCCCATTGATTGGATTCTCATCCCTCTTTTGGCTTATCAGAGCCGTCACTGGAAAGGAGTAATTCAAACTGCTATAGCAAACCGTCGTACCAAAGTGTAGTTCAAAATCAGTTGGTTCTACGACTACCTCGCGCATTGAAGACATGGGCTGTACTATAAGATTGTTGCAATTTTAGTAAACCTCAGCCACGAAAAATCACTTCAATTCAAAATAACAAATGTGACCAAATGTCACAGCGTCGGCGGTACCGTCATCTCTGCGTTCACCGAGTTGAATCGACTGCCCCAGTTTGCTACTCTAGAACAAGGCGCACGCGGACAATTGTCTTCAGATGGTCCACATGCATCTTTGAACTTCTCTAAGAAACTCCGACCGTACTGTCTGATCTTTTTGCCGGCTAAGCGTCAACTGAGCGTATATGTGGTGACCATTCTCACCTTACAAAACGATTTCCATTGTCTAATTGTCTTTCCATTGCCAGAAACTCATTGTTACGTTGACCAGTTGATGCTCGCTCCAACACTATGGTTCTTAATCAACTCCGCCCATTGTCAACTTTCTACAATTGAATGACGCCTGTTAAAGCACCAAGACGCTCAAATACTTGCAAACAAAATCATTGTCTGCCTCTTGTAGTATCCCCTGCATTCAAAAATGTATCCTCTGCTCGCTAGTCGTGCCCTTCTCGCCAATCGTGCCAAAGTTACAGTAAGTTGGTTGCACCGGTGGAAATCACCTCGACTTCCTCATTCTAGAGCCTGGAGAAACTCGCAAACGAAACAATCATTAACCACATTGCCCCATGCCTCGATGCTGAGGACCTTTGGTCTCTCAGTAACACCTCACACCGAATGCGTGGACTCGCTTTAGTAGCATATTGTGACCAAATCCCGAAACCCATTAACGATAAAGACGGAATGACGTTGTTCGACGACGTCGACTTCCAATCAGCCGTCATTCACTCCCAGGTTTTGATTACGAAGTTCCCTACCGTCCTTAACAGTGTCATGATCACCATACGTACGGACCAACAACTTTACTTGCTCATTCACACTCTCGAGAACCTGGCCGCAAGCATCACCATCACACGCATCACTATCGACTTCTTCCGTTGTAGGCGTGGTCGGTTCCGTGCCGCAGACGTCCAACACCTGTTGATGTTGCTGTCTGCTGCTTGTACGCAGTGCCTGAGTATTTCTGGTCTTGAAGTAGACGATGCTCCCATTCCACAATGGGACCACAGCGGCCAAAGTTCCACCATTACGGCTGTAAGCATCTCGCAGTCCTCAATACGATCTGCCCCGTTCCAGCAGTTCTTCACCTTTCTTCAGACAGGCAATTTGACCTCTTTACATCTCCCGGCTATGTTACCAGATTCAGAGTCCTACATCGACTGCTCCCCCGTCATTCAGAGTATCAAATTCCCTGGTCTGGAGGATCTCCAACTCAACGGACAATTCTCATCCACTTCGGTTGCCAAACTTCTTAGTGCATCTCCGCTCATATACAGTGTGGAATTGCATCGGAGAAACGAGTCTGGATCTCTTTCTTCGAGGCATCGTGGTCCCGTAATCTCTCTGAGCAAACTGCTCAGATTCTCTGGAAATGCGACGCAGGTTCTGACCATACTACGACACTTCCGTATGCCATTCTTGAGGCATCTGCAGGTCTTACCAGACCAATGTCCACGTACCAACCGCGTCACCGTGGCATACTTTCACCGACTTCAAATGTGTCTGGAACTTGTAAAACCCATCAGCATATCCATAACCCTTCCTCAACCCACTTCATTGCGTCCCAACCTTAAGCAGTTAGCCTCAAAACATATCGTTCAATTGTTGCACCTCTCGATTGGAGGGTTGAAGGACTATCCCTTGGATTCAGCTACAGTAAGCTTCTGCTATTCCTTCATCTGCTATCATTAATCTACATCTTAGCACTGGGTTCTTGAGCTCCTAAAACGTTGTCCCGACCTGAAGGTACTTCAACTACTTGACAGGGACAACACTGACGAAGTTCGACATCTGTGCTCCTGTCTGAGGATGTGGGCAAGTAATCATAAGCAGAATGTTGAAATCAAGATCCGTAATATTGCGTATTAGTAGTAGATTCTCAATTACTCATTCTAGTACTTACGGAGGTGCCTGTTGGTCCGACGTCGATGGTCGACTATGTCATTGGGAACGCATACCGCCTGGCAGATGACCCGAATTACATTCGTTTGCCAAAACTGCCGTCTGTGGTCGCCGTTTAGCTTAGTGAGAACGAATGCAAAGATGAGGTAGACGTACCAATGCAATCTTCTGACTTGCAATAGGCCCGTAACAATCGAAAGCTAGCTTTCCGGGAACACCGAAATATCCCTGAGTCAATGCGAATTTATGATGCAGGATTTCATCCGAGGCGACGCTGATGTACAACTGACTACTGACTGGTCGGGTGAAGTTTTGGATTCGGTTCTCGACTTCAATTCGTTCAACGTTCAACACTGAGGTGAAGGCATTCAGCGCCTGGTTCCAGCTGTCATAGATGTCTAGCGCAGATAATGAGTATACTTACGAACTGAGTCATGTCCGTACACAGAGTGTACAAGGATGTCGCAGAGACCGTACAGTGACTGTACAGTGACCGTACATTTAGTTTTTGCCACCCTAAAACTTTCACTTTTTGGTGGCAAAAATTGCTCTTAAAATTCAGAGTTTTTCTTGTACTGAAACTAAACCAAGAACTAAAGGTTTTTGTTCTTGTTTTTGAACATAAAAACCAAGCATTTCCGCCACCCAAAAACTATACGTTCTGGTCTTTGTTTTCTCATGCGGAAAACATTTATTTTTAGCAACCATTTTCGGCCACCAAAAACTCGCACCAATTCTTTTGTTTTTGGGAACACTTTTCAAGTAAAAAGACTTATTGTTTTCAGGTCAGTTTTTCTCTCTCAAAACTCAACTCAAATCTTGGAATTTTAGTATCGATTTTTTATACACTCAAACCGTTGAGAAAATTCCTTGGTCAGCGCAGTGAGTGTCTGCGAACAGCTCTGTAGGTGCTTACATAAATCCCGCGGGTCTATCTCTTTTAAGTCTCTCATGTTGCTATGTTGCTGTATTGAATCTGCCAAACTGATTATATGTCTAGTAAGTTTAGATGTTAGCTATATAATGCATCTATTGATAATATTAGCTCACTCAGGGGTAGCAGTTTGGGGGACAGCTTGACGGGGCAAAGGCAGGTATGGGCGGTGGTCAGGATTACCAAATAATCACTGAACGCCGGTTAGAAACTCACCGGCAATGCCCGCTACCTGATGAGCTGCCGTTGTTCGGTTTTCCAGAGTATGATGGAATAAAGCCAGTCCATCATCCTGTGGGAGTTGCAGAGCAGGCAAAGCTCTGTCTACCCTGGATAAGAATGTAGATCTCGAGCAGGTCGCTATGTAGTGTTTCCACATGCATCTGACAGAAGCGGCATAAGCGGAGATGCACGCAGGACCAGAAGTCGGTACCTTTCCGACTAGGATAGCTTTTCCACTGCCAGGAGGTGACTGGCGCAAAGGATTCAGGTGAGTGCTTGCCTGTGCAGAGCATTCTGAATGTACAGATAATGACGAAAACAGGCCACCTTTCAGACATGTCGTGCTAAGGAATGGTGGCGATGCAGAGTAAATCGTGATATCAATAAAACCGGCAACAAGCCGGTCGGACCGCCTCCCTGATCTCCATGTGGGCTCTGTTTATGAGCCAAAGCAAGGCACAGCTTTTCACCAAAAATTCTGATGGCCTGCGAAACCTTAAAATAGGGCTCGACAAACACCCTCTACCTAAAGGTAGCGGGAATTAGGAAGTGCACGTGACCCCTAGTTGTATAGAGTCGAGTGGTTGGTCTAGGCAAATTATTTTTGGAATTCCACGAGGCAATTGGGTGACGTCCGATGTCGATCTGTGTATGAGGTTCGTGCAGTTCGTATCCAGAACCATAGGATGCTGAAGTAAAAGCTCAATTTTCAGACACTGGTCCAGTTTCATACAAAATTCTTTAGAGCCTTCAACCTGGACCTACCTCAAACCTACCTACCAACATCCGGTCCAGGATTTTTGGTCCGGGAGGTCCTTGTCAAGTTCAAAGAAGGTTTTCCAAAGGAGGTTTTGACACCCCCGTTTGTGGCTATTGTAGATACCTTAGAACTACGTAATTAGGTCCATTGGGGGTCTATTGACCTCGCTCTTCAAGAGTACAGGTGGATACATAAGTCCCAGCCGTCCAGGCTATAATCATGCACCAAAGCGTATGAAAGCGGGGTGCGACCATACCAGCATCGACCTCAACTCCTTTGACAGAGAGAAGACATTCTATGATATGATTGATATCTGTGGAACAATCATTTCAACGATTAGCAGCCAAAGCCAGTGCCGTCCTCCCCTCATCGTCCCTCCAGTTGATGTCAATACCGTCAAACTTAAGCACAGTCTCCAATGTTTTTGCACTCCCTGCTCGAGCTGCAGAAAGAAGAGCGGATCTGAGCAAATCCACTCCACATCTCTGCAGTTCTTCTAGAGCCCACACGCTCCCTCCTTCTGCGATGCCACTTGCCATGGCATGGTAACCGTCGTCACGGTCATGCTTATCAAAATTTATGAGTTGAGGGAAAGTATCAAGTACATATTGAAATACGTTTCGAAGATTGTGGCATGCTGCAATTATAAAAAAGCTAATGCCTGATCTCGGGCTCCCTGTACGTTCAGAAGTGACATGCCACAAAAGATATAATAACTTTGTGTCACTGGCAGACATGAACGAGTAATCCAGCTTGGACGCACGTTACGTAGAAGGGAAGGTAGGGAGTGTGCAGCAGCATACATTAAAATGGGTCGCTGATAGCTTGTATACCGTAGGGAATTGATGACGGAATGGAGTCCAAAAAGGAGAGATTTGACACAGTATTGTAACATCTGTTCTGGAGTGAGGAGACGATCACGAATGCGTTCGAAAGCGTTTTCTGATATCGTCTTGTGAAGGCTGATGGTTGCGAGAATCTGACATGTGTTGTTTCACAAGGGCAGTCAAACCTTCTGAAGAAAGCAACTTGTTCCGCATGTCCCGTAGATAACCCTCGACAGTATAATCTATGAAATCAGGTTTAGTCTCATGAAGTACAGATAACACTTATGAACAAAGGCACAAGTTTGGATGGGACCTCTTGCTTCATCCCACACCTCCTGAGCACGGACCAACCCACCACAGAGACGCAGAATTCCGTCAGACGGAACTAGCAGCTGTCTATCATCAATCCTGTCCTCGGATCGCGGCACAGCAAGTGCATAGCAAAGATCATCCGCTGTCAGAGTTGTCGATGAAAAAGCGATCCATAACAATGCATGTAAGCCATGGTCTTTGATGCGCTCAAGGATTGAATCGTATTTTTCATTGAGTGTGGTTGGGAGGGTTGCCAAACTATCGAGAACCTACCTCCAGTTACACACTCCTTCAAAGAGTCTAGATGGAGTCGAGCCAGCAGGAACCTAATTGAGAACTTGGCCTGGCATCAGAGAATCAATTCTTCCTTACACTCCGTCCACTTTGGCAATGACTTGGTCGCAAATGCATTCTGAGCTCCGTTGCCTGATTGCCTCATGCATAGCGTCTTTGGGCTCCTGCAGTCGTCGATCAACATAACAGCGAAGGTCATCCACATTGATACTGATGTCAATTTCGGCACGTCCATCAGGAAACAAGGCCGAATCTGCGATGGTGGGACGTGATGTTATGAGCAAGCGGAGAGGAAGATGACGTAGGGTTTGAATCAGTTTGCTCTGAACTTCGGAGTCCAATTCATCTAAAGCATCAACAATGAGGAAGACAGTATCATATGTCTCCATCTCACTCTTGAGGGCCAAATTGAGCGATTCGATGTCCAATGGCTTGTCGTTCTTCCAGAAATCCTGAATGGTCGAGCTACGTACACTGCGAATCACAAACAAGACAACGTCGTTCGGTTTCTTCTTGTCTTATGTCCTCTGTCAGGCGCTTGATGATGTGCGCTCTATGAGAGTGAGTTGAATGAAACGATGAATGCAGCGGCTGGCTTACGAAAGAACGGTTTTCCCTACACCAGCTAAACTAACCAGTCAATAAAGAGGGATTTTAGGGAAGAATGCACGAACGGTCGCCGTGGCACCACAATACAAGATGTCTCCCAAAATACCAATCGATGAAGTTTTCATGCTCTAAGAGCCATTGTCCCGTTCCTGGTGTGAGGAGGTTGATGGCTGTTTCGTAGTCTCCTCTGAACGTTGCGGACGTGATCCATTCGGCCATGCTACGGCGTTCCTGGTGTAAAAGCATGTTCTTGACATCAAGAGAGATTTGGACCTGTCGATATGAATACGAGGTAATGCTAACAACTATATGAGACTTGCCTGAAACTTGCGGAGGGCCTCGTCCACGATATGCAGCATCTTGACAATATCTACTGCCACAGAATGGGCAGTGAAAATCCCCCTCAAGTTGCTGTCGTTGAGCCTCTCTTCCACTATTTTCAGCTGACGGTCAAAACACCTGATCGCATAGTGAGTACGGAATAGGTTGGAGTGTTGTACGCACAAGCGTAACTCCTGAAGAGCCTTGTCAGGGACTCGAGGCTCGTCATAGCACATTGTCGAGTCATTAAAATCGTGAAACCGTCGCCTGATGCGTTCGAGTTCTTCTCTATTATCGGCGTGTTCCTGGGATATGTTGAGAAATCACGTCCTCGGGCCGGATGAACACTTCTTCTCACCTGAAGCGTATCGATTACAGCCAAGAGCCCCCCGGCTACGGACTGCAAGGGTGTAAAGACAGGTGTAGCCGCATTTGTAACCACGAGAAATTGTCTGAACGCATTCATTGCAACTTTTAGGCCGTCATTGACCTTTTTATCTGCGGCGTTCTGCGGGCTGGTTGTCGTTCCGGGCACATTTGAGGGAACAAGCGAGGTCGACACTGTCGCAGAAGCTGTAGATGGAGTGGCCGGAAGCGGGGATGAAGAACTTGAAGGCTGAGACTTTGGCCGAGACCAGCGAGTCAGTTTTTTCCATGCTGAAGGTTTTGAACCTGAATTTCCAGGCATTGAAGAATGCGATAGCAGAAAGAGAAAGTTTGGCCGCACTAACCCACGACCGTTGCTGTTCAACGTTCACCTGATGCAGTGCATCTTGGCTGTGTTGATGCTGTGGAATGCGTGACTGATTGCCTTCACGCAAGATGGGCGATTAAAATAATTGCCAGTGGCATCCCGTGACATCACTGCAAATCAGCCTACTGTGACAAGAGGGCGCTACTCGAATATCCAGTTTACAGGCAGAGCCTGAACAAATCATGGGACAAGAACAGACCAAGCAACCAGCAAACTCCGACGATGGCATCGTCACAATTGGCGGAGCGTATTGATTCAGAGACCCAATCAACAGACCATTGTCTTTATACATACAAATAAAAAATGACGACTTCTTTCCTAATTGCATTGGGCACGGCGTACCAACATATCCGAAATTCGATGCAGGGTCCGCTGTGGAAGCTGTGATTAAGCTGAGAAGGAGGAAGGAGAAGATTCACGTACTCTCGAACGACGCCGACGAGATTCTGTAACAAAGAAATCTTCGGTGTAAGATTTTGTTGTTCGGTCAAGTCGTGTTGGCTTTGGGTCCCACTAGCCGGGCGTTCGGGCTTTGGTGTCGCAACTGCGCCCAGTCATCCTTCTATACAAGTAGAACCTGCGGTGAGTATGTTGTACCCGTTTGTCGCCAACACGTCCGTTTCAACCAAAAATTAATTTACGTGCCATGGCGGGTTTGTGGGTTTGCACTGAGGCGATGCTTGTCGTCGAGCAGCGGATGAAGAAGGTTGAGGATGGTTCATACTCGATTGGGTTAGGTCGGGTTATACCTCCTTATAACCTGAAGTGTAAGACCCATGGCGCGGGTAAAGTCGTACGGAGAGAAGAAAACATGTTTCGGGAGGTCCAGCCATGCTGATCCTCCTCCACAGCTGATACTGCATTAACAACTCGATCGCCTCGCTCCCCGTCATCCAACAATGCGAAGAAAGGTCCGTGAAGCGGAATGGGACAGCCTGATACCGGTTACTTCTGCGGTCAGAGAGCAATAGGTCAAGACTGAGTCAACGAAACACTGGCACAAGTGTTACTATCCCAGCGCGCTCAACAACCACCGCGTTTACTTCTGCACGTCCACACACAAACCCTTGTCGGGTGAACATAACATTCGAGTGTTGTCATCCCATTGAAAGTTTCCCTCGACGAATTACGGATAACTCGCGTACAGAGCGCTAGTCTGCAGCAAGAATTCTGTTCAAGATCGCCTGAGGGATGTTGGGAACGAAGAGGACTAGAGGAAGATGTAAGAATACCAACCGCAAAGCATGAAAGGAAGGTATACCGTGTGCCAGTAAATCGAGTGACCCGGAAATAGACGTCATTCACGGCTAGGATGAACGGGAGCTTCCAAAGAGAAAAAGAGTTCGATAATTCGTCCTTGGAGTGAGGGACTAGCGAGCAGACTTGTCCATTGGTGGCCCTGAAACTATATGAACCCGTATGCGACCGTGAAATGGTTACTTTGAGACCTAACCAAGCTGTAACCATGTTGAGATTGATGCTCCCTCTCTCAGTCTCTTCGTGCGCTGAATCTAAGAGCCCTTCTCGCTTCATAGGGCTCTTCCGTCGTATGATTCAGAAGCTTGTAAGATAGTGGGTGTCGCTGTGGATAAAGTTTGGTTAGCCAGAGGAGAGCAGAGGCAAAGGAGTACGTGCATAAGGTTCAGCTACAGCTTCAGCGTCCAAAACGGCGTTGTTTCCACGTTTTCTTGGCGGCAACGCAGACGAGACAGTGACAGGACATAGATGAGCTTAGCGATGGCAGAAAAGGATATTGCCCTTCAAATTGAGGAACCCACACCAAACCAGATCTCGTAGTTTGAAGAGACCTTTCTTGTTCGCATGGTGACGACGAAGAGAGCGGGTACCAGAAGAGTGAGCGGAAGGAAGGGGTTCGAAATATTTATGTAATGATGTTCGATTACTTAGCTGCTGTCAGCCTGCTGATATTTGCAACATACTTGAGAATCGATAGAAGAATACCTGGCAGGCGTCGTCAACGCGCAAGCTTATCTGCGTTTCTGAATTCCGGGCTCCTGAACCAACGCAGCATGTTGGATGTTGTTTTCGAAGCCTGTGGCGTTGAAGACTAGTCACTACAAACAAACTGTCATACAAATGAACCTTCAGGGAATCCACGTTGGAAACGCGCGCCGTCCAGCCATTCGTTACAGCACACCCGTATTCCCACCCATAGCCTGAGGTTTTTAGGTGGTTTTATAATGGCAAGGTTGTTCAGCGACGCACTGCTCTAATTGGTCCGACCTCATTTACTTTACCACCCATCTCACCGTCTTCTGCTTCTACGCAACGTCTGTGAACTTCAAAATCGGCCTGTGCTCTCAGCTCTGCAACTCTCTGCAGCTGTTTCGCAATCAGACAGCCCAGGCTTCACAAGCAAGTCTAACGTCTCGGTCTCCATTTCTTCCGTTGCCTACCCTACCTCATATGCCAGAACAGCAACAGGAGCTGGTTAGTATTCACTATCCTCGAACACTCTCTTCTCACATCACATTGAATCACAAGACAATCCGTACTCT
The DNA here is from genome assembly GCA_003313965.1 of Megacollybia marginata. Lineage (NCBI taxonomy): Eukaryota > Fungi > Basidiomycota > Agaricomycetes > Agaricales > Porotheleaceae > Megacollybia > Megacollybia marginata. The sequence goes on from QLOY01001314.1 coordinate 49,830, forward strand.
TGACAAGTCGTTTCCTATTCAAGAAGAACCGGAAGACGATCATGATCAGAGAAACGACTGGTTGTCTTCTCAAAATGAGTCTGTTCGTCCGAGTCGTTCGTCGTCTCCTGCACCCTTCTCAGACCTCTGTGAATGGTCATACCATGAAGAGTCCATCTGTGATTTGCCGAATGGGAGTAACAGTCGGGCTGGACACCGCACAGAAGATGACGAGACCCTTATCGAGCAAAGCTTGAGTATGCAAGAGGGCCACTCCCCTCCTTCTCCTCGTCCTCGTCGTCCTCGTCTCCGTCTTCTTCCTTCTCCTTCTCCTCGTCCTCACTCTCGTCTTCGTCTTCTTCCTCCTTCTCCTTCTCCTCGTCCTCGTCATCCTCTTCGTCCTCGTCCCGATGCATCCACTCTCAATTCATCTCTGCCAGGGTCACCGTTGCTCAGCCCTGTAACTCGTGTGAGCACTCCTGATCCCTCTACTTACGCTCATCGAAATCGCTTTTCCAACCTTCGTCGACTAGGAATTAAAAGCGACACAAAACCCTTCTTGCCGACATCTCTTCATACCACGTTGACGACAGTTCGCACTCCTGACAAATCATTTCCTATCCAAGAAGAACCAGAAGACGACCATGTTCAGGTCATATCCAGAAACAACTGGTTGCCTTCTCAAAATGAGTCTGTTCGTCGATCGTCATCTCCTACAGACCTCTACCAATGGTCACACCATGAAGGCTACATTCGTGATTTGCCGAATGGGAGAAACAATCAATTGTCACCAACTCCCACAAACACCCCGTCAACAGATATTTCCACAGTGCGTAACAAATATACCCCAACTCCTATACCCGACGTTCCATTTCCGCCCAGATCTCATCATTTTTTACCGCCACATCCTCATCCTCACAACGCTTCTACCCATTCTCTCGGCCGTACATCCACCATCACAGAACGAGAGAGAAACCGCAGTCAGCGACAGACCTCTGTGGTTACAGAGCGTAGAGCTACCCAGCGCACAGAAGATGACAACACCAGTATTGAGCAGAGCGTGAGCACGCAAGAGGAAGAGAGCCGCGCCCCTCCTTCTCCACAGCAGTATCCTCTGCCCAGAGAATCTAGCGGTGCAGCTAAAAATATTGTGGTGGAATACTACACTCTTGCGTCCTTAAGAGAATCTCCCCCTCCTGATATATCACCCGCCCCGCAAGGAACCGAAAGCGACGAAAGCATTGAGACCCCAGGCTCAGCGTCACAAGACCCAAGACATGAGTTGCCGTTGTTCAATCGTGTGGACTTTCATCCTTATCCCTTTGCCCACATTCGTCGGAACTGCTCTCGCCCACCCGAAAGCGACAAAAACGTGGAGGTCCCTAGTCCATTAGCCATTCTATGGGGCCCCTCAGGCGAATCGTCCAATGCATATGATTTGCATCCAGCAAAGTCTCGCGCTCGCATTCCCAACAAAGAACTGGAAGATGTAGACCCCGACCGGTCTTCTGTCTTTGCTAAAGAACTGAAGCAACAGGAAGAAATTTCTCGTCCTGGTGAACCTATACCTCCCTTTACCCATGTTCGTCGAGACCACTATCTCAATGCTCGCCCACACGTAGACCTCAACCATCCTCCTGTCGTCACTGAAAAAATGCAACGACAGTACCTGAGTAGTGATATTAGGGGTCTAACATCTTCACCTGCTTTGACATTCTCAAGCTATGGGTCAATTTCATTATCTACCGTGTCCACTGTTGAGAGCGCAACAGCACCTACACCAGTAGAGGCTACAACTGCCGGTGTTGGGCATTGGTGGCAGACCATGACAAATTATTTGCACTCCGTTCTTCTCAAAAAAGATTTATACAAAGTCCTTCTCTCACAAACTGGGGATCAAGCCCAATCTCTCCTGAATCTGCTTCATCAGGTTTGCATTTCTGCTCTCCCTCGAGTTCTAGCTTATACTACTAGCTACTGGATTTATCAGATGTCACCCCTCAAACACGTTCAGATTTCCTCATGGCATTGGTTCGACTTTCAGAAAAGACAGGTCTTTATCCAGAATGTCTTGTCCTGACTGGTCTTGACAAAATTGGCGAGCATCCAGTGGCAGCTGGTTCATTTGGTGAAGTTTGGCAGGGTATGCTTTGTGAGCAAGAAGTCTCAGTCAAAGTTGTCAAAGTATATCTTAGGAATGATGTAGAGAAGCTGTTAAAGGTGCTGTGATGCTAGTGACTTTTTATAAGCTGACTTATGATCTCAAGGCTTTCTATCGTGAAGCAATTCTTTGGAGTCAGTTTAGCCATCCAAACATTCTCCCATTTCATGGCATTTACTTTTTCAATGATGCTCATTCTCGGCTGTGTTTGGTTTCACCTTGGATGCACCATGGCAATCTGTCACAGTATATCAAGAATGCACCTGATGCTACTAATAATTGGGCTACTCTTGTATGCGTTCACATTTATCACAGCTTATTGACCTAAATATGTATCTAGCTGGTTGATATTGCACAGGGTCTTGAATACCTACATCAACATAAAATTGTACATGGTGATTTAAAAGGAGTAAGCATACCATTCTTTTACCAATAGACTCTGGCTAATGATACTCATAGGCTAATGTTTTAGTGACTCCTTCAGCTAGAGCTTGCATTATGGATTTTGGTCTCTCAACAATTAGAGACCCTCAAATATTGAGCTGGACTTCTCTGGCTTCATCATCCAGTTGTGGTGGATCAGTGAGATGGCAAGCTCCAGAGGTTCTCAAAGGAGACACCAAGAGTAGCTTTGCAGGAGATGTTTATGCATATGCTTGTGTATGCTATGAGGTATGTCACCAGGCTTCCCATCTGTCTTTCACTAACACAACATAGATATTCAGTGGCACTCATCCATTTTCTGAAATCTCCAATGATAGCACTGTCATATTGAAGGTAATATCTGGCCGCCGCCCAAGCTGTCCTTCATCAAATCAGCTAAGCAAGCAGATGTGGCAGCTAATGCAACACTGCTGGCTAGCTAAACCAATCCAACGTCCCCCCATTGCAGAAGTAGCAACTACAATCAGCACATTTCCAGAAGTATTGAGTGTTGAACCTGCAAGGAATGAATGGGATGAGTCATTCCCTCGATTGCTTCGCAAGTCTTTAAGAGGAGCAACTCTTAGTTTGGGCTTAGAGGAGTTGAGAGTCATGCTTCCGGGTGGCAAGGACTGACTGAATTCTGGCACTATGCTGTAGCTATTGTGACCTTTGAAAATTTGGCAGGTAACCAGTATGTGAAGTAGTACATGCCATATTACTTGTAGGGATGTATGGAAAGCTATATTAGTATTCACTGTATGTATTGTATAACTGCCAACAAACTGCATCTTTCAAGAAAGAAGTTCAGCATTATAGATTACTACATTGCTTTCACAATAGGCTTGTACATGGAATCAAAAATCCTGTAGGAATGAATGGTCCATCCCAACATTTGAATCCAACAAAACCCTCACATGATTGTTATTGTCTTGCAGGTTCAAGTTGTCCTCACCACCAATCATTATACAGTACACTATCTCATAATGCATATGCTCATAATGCATAGCATTGACTTTGACTGGGAACCATACTTGTTTGCGGCAAGTTTCCACCATAATGCATATTGCATAATGCATAAAACTGCAGCTCTGAACCTATAGGGGATATGCATTACTGCAGACAACAAGTTGTTGATATTGTTGTGGCACTATGAATTGTTTTGTAGCAACAACACTAGAATTGTTGGCAGAGGAAAATAAGCAATCTTGTTGTCTCTCATCAATTTTCATCATCCATGGCTCCTGAAGCAAAGCAAAAACCCTGTCTCATCAAGAAGCCATACAATGGTCCTAGAGGGCCACATCCAAGGAACACTGATGCTCCTAAAACTTCTGCCAAGACTCCAAATGATGGCCACCAAAAGAACCTTACCCTTGCTGACTGGATGACTGTCTTTGCTTACATTGATGAGCATCCAACTGCTACTCAGGGGACTATTGTTGAACATTTCCAAACACAAAGAGAAGGTGCCTTGGAGTTTAATCAGGCAACTCTATCACGAAAGCTCCAGCAATGTAGCCAACTGAATGAGCGTGTTCAGTCAAACCCCAATGCCCTGTTAGCCAAACGACCAAGAATTGTCACTCACCCAGAGGTTGAAAGGTCACTCTTGCTGTGGTTTCATAGCATGGAGGAACGTGGTGAGGCACCCACAGGTAACATGCTGATTGAGAAACATCAACAGTTTGAAGAGCTGTTGAATGTTCCTGTAGAGGAACAGCTCACTGGAAAAGGCTGGGTTACATCATTCTGTCGCACCTACAAGATCTGGGAAATCCAACAGTGATAGGGACACTTGGGGTGGCGGTGCACTCGAGCGGAACTATCAACACAAAGTCTAGGGAGAGAACTGCAATCTAAGGTGTCGAAACAAAGCCTCTAAACCACAAAACACACCACAAACAACACACACTAGTTGTCTTTTAATGTCCTGGGGAGTGTGAGTTTTAGCTCTTTGTTATTCTAGAGACAGGGTAATGCTTCAAAACTTTGTCTATTTCAGACTAGTATAAGTTTTCAGACTTCTAGAGAAGTTGTCTAACTTCTAGAAACAGCAGATGATGATATCCGACAAAACAATGCACCAACAAGCACAAAACCAACTTTAAACTCAAAATCAAAATCAAACTCAAAATCACAACTTGTTAACCCAAAACTCAAATTGCAACACGTCAATCTCACACTAGAGATGAACCAAACAAAACCCAATTGTTTAACACCAAGCCAAATACAAATCGTAGGCAAGGGGCGGTTATCTAGTGGTACTACAAGTCTTAGACGTCCTTATATACAGTTCTAGAGATATGAATTGAGATTGTATGTACCTGGCCATGCGTGTATATGGCCCAATAAATAATAGATGAATCAGAAAGAAACTAGGAAGGGATCTCCGAGGGTGGTTGCCATATGCTGTGCCACCTACCCCTATTTTTGAAGTATGGCTGTACCCTGGCATAGCGGTTCTAGTAATGTGTCCACATGGATCTGCATTCTAGGTACTGCTTTGAAACACTTTTACTAAGCCTCAGGTGCCTTGCAATTGGCCTATCCGATTCTGTGACTCTCCTAGTCCTGTTTTCTAAGCATTCTCCCAACTCTAGATGACTCAGTGGACCATGTGGTACACCAACGCTGACGAATGCGGTGCTGGATCAGGTGTTTCTGGTAGTCTAGAGGATGCCTTTCAACTTTCTTTCCTCCCTTCCCCTAGACTTGATTATGTGATCATTGCAAATCATAGCCATAGTACAGTTCTTAGTACTAGACATGAATTCCTGAGTTCAACTCGTCTAGGATCATCAACCACTTTGTTTAAGTATAACCGAACTCAGTATACAGCCTAGTCTTGAGCAAAGACGACCGCAAATGAGTTTCCAAGTTTAGACGCGTACTCAGTCACCAAGTCTAGAAGTAACACCAGACTATAGACAAGTTAATAGACACATCTCAACTCCCTAGTCAAACTTATGGTGGTAACATTGCCAGTTTATAAGCTTAGCCGCAAAACTGGCATATCATCTCCCCCAAACTAATAATATTGACTGTCCTCAGTCATTCTAGTTGTATCGCACTGTTTCAAACTGTGATCTAGACTTAGATTCACAATAATCAATGCTTATTTTGTTTCCGTCCAGCCAACACACAGACCCACAAAGTCTTTCGACCTTTCTATCCCTTTTCTCACTAAGTCCGAGCGCTAAACCTTTCAAATTTCTACTTTTGGACATGTTTAACTGAAAATGACCGCATTCAGTGATGGTCTATTTTAAGTAAGTCCTCCTGATCAGGACTTCAATGCTGTTAGACGCTGTCTTCTAATTAAAACATGAGTTGCAAGAAGCAACCCCTGGGTGTCAAATTTGAAACCGTCCCCAATTTCTGGGTGGTAAGTCGAAATGGGATGCTTCCCATTCCTTCCTTCATTCTACCATGTCGATGAACAATGTCATTGTCGCTTCACCCTCCAAACCTCAAGGTTCCCCTCTAACTTCATTCTTCAGTCGTGGTCGCACAATTTCTTTGAAAATTCCAGTTTGTATTCCAATGATTCCTCATCCTGCAACTCCAGTAGCAACTCCTGCTATCTCAACCACCAAAACTCCTGCAGCTTCTTCTGCAGATGTCGCTTTTCCAAAGTTACCTTCATCTCCACTGTATGAAGGTCCGAAGCACATTGCTCCAAGTTCAGAGCAAGTCTCAGTATGTTTCTTGTCATTCAAGTGTCCGAGTTCTAACACTTATGCTTTTCTTTTCAGGTTCCCACTGCTCCTGAAGAGCCTGTCAATGGTTCCGATGATTTCAAACCAGATAATACGGTGAAATTGCCACCAATTCCTTCATTGATTCCTGCAGTAAGTCATTTGTTTTCTTAGTATCATAGTATACTAAATTCTGCGTCTTTGCTTCTAGACAACACCTTTGCCATCTACTCAACGTTCAACCACATGGCCTTGTTCTAAACAAGCTACTCCTATCAATTACCCTGCAGATACTGAGAAAGTCCTACTACCAAAATTGAGCTCAAAGACTCCTTTCTTGATCCCTCTGATTGCAGCTATTCCTGCGCAAACTGAACCTGCATCATCAAAAGTCCATTGGACTTACGGCTCTCAAAGTCTTCAGGTTGCTCAATCAACAAGTTCCTCCATCCCTCCGTGATTGAATCCTCATCCTTGGTTTCAACCAAGGGCTCCATCTGAAGAATGGTGCTACCCTCACGCCCAACCAATGGTCACTTCGAATGTTTCGAGACTTCATGATGGCTCTCCTGACTCCAAAACAATCCGCCCTACAACTCATGCGTCCAAGAAGCAAAAACTCGAAGAAAGTGGCTCCGAGTACAATCCCGACTTGGAAGAAAGGCAGGGAAAGAAGAAAGCTCACATGGAAACCTCTCCTGGGGTGAGCGATAGTGATGAGAAAGCGGCTGGTTCTCCTGCTGAAGAAGGATCCATCGTCAGTTCTGTTGAAACCGAAATAAATAGGAGCTTCCTTTCTCACGAGAAGTTGACTTCGCATCCCATCTCCATCAGCTTGATGATTATAGCCCCCTCATCAAGGCTAACTCTAGACTTATCTGCGAGTCCCATTGACGACTTCGAAATTTCACCGGGTTTCTTTGTGGAAGCTGTTCTTAGATGGGTCACAATGAATGTGTTGGAAACGTGTTTGGACTGCTCTGTGAGGGTTGTCTTACAGGTCACAAGCCGTGTTCCAAGAGTATGAACTTTGGCCACCTTTTAGACAGTCTCAAGCAGATTGAAGCTTTCTTGCCACAGTAAGTGTTCTCTTTTCTCCTAGTTATACTAGACTAACTTTCTTCACAGAAATTCACGAGGATGTTCTCACTTTCCACCATCAGCTCTTGAAAACCCAATCCCTCATCAAAATCTCAAACTGTTCCCTTGAATTCCTCCAGTTCACCGGAAGTCGACTTTTTGGGAAAATGTCGAAGTTGTACCAAGTCACCAGAAGCCAAGGGCTTCAATTTCACTTCGGCAACAACTCCAACTTCCTCAAACTCTTCGAGGTGTTCAATACCTCGATGAAGGATCTCTTTCCAGAGCCTTTTCCTTTAAATCCGCCTGCTCCCTCTTCACCAGAGCCAATTCTTGAATGTTCTCCATCTCCACAACCAATTGTTGGTCCCTCAACGGTCCCTGAGGTCATTGCTAAACCACCTCAAAATCTGAAGGATAAGAAGCATGGTAAGCATCGCAGGTGAGGGGGTCAAAAGTGACTTGCGAGTGGGATTTCATCAACACAGCAGGGAGGTTTTACTCCCCAACTTTTTATATTTCAATTTTTGTATTATTGAATCATCGTTGAGTCCTAGGCATGGACTTAAAACTGCCTTATCTCTTGTAAACATTAGATTAGAACTAGTTTAATTCATTGTGTATTTGTAGTCAGCCTTGTAGAATACAAACTGGCTTTTCTGATCTGTTTGAACTTGGCGTGAATTCTGAACTTCGTCCAACTTTCATTGGACTTGAGTAAAAATGCTCATACCGTGTTCCAGTTTATTCGTTTCAAAGTCAACTAGGACTTTATAACACTTTAACCATTAGTCTATTTAGATGATGATTATCTCTCCAATTTCTATCCTCTTGTCTAGAATTGAGTTCAAGTTCAAAACTTGTGAGACCAAAATTAAATTCAAGTCTCGGAGTTGAACTTATGACTTAGTTAACACCAAAAAGCTCGGTCACATTTATGCTACCAAGCAGACTACCACCTAGGCTACAACCTGACTTGATATCTTGTCAAAACAGTCTTATTTGCTTCAACTAGAGAAGAGCCCGCCAATATACCTGTCGGAATTATCAGTACTCAACTCTAGACTTGTCGTTTTAGTCTCAGCTAAACTGCAAAAGGTGTTTCCTTATTGGTTTGCCAAAGGATCGAACCTCTTCACCAGATGCTGTAGCATCTATGCATACATTACTGACAACTTTCCAAAGAGCTTTTGAATAGATTCTGGACAGCTATATGCATAGCCTGGCAGAATCATGGCAGAGCCACGGCACGATATGGCAAACATGGCAGGAATTGATTTATTTAAATAAAACCTATGCATAGATTATGGACAAACTACCAGCCTTATAGCAGTACTACATATAGGACAATAATAGGCCTGTGATGCTATATATATATATGTTACCCGATATAGTATGCTTATGCATAGGTCAGATGATCATATACCATAAGTAGAAAAGGCACTAGAAGCCTATATAATACTACATATAGGACAATAATAGGCCTGCAATGCTATATATATATATTACCTGATAGGCACTATATATAGTATAGGTCACATGATCATATACCATAAGCAGAAAATGCACTATCAGCCTATATAATACTAGATAAAGGCCTGCAATGCTATATATATATTACCCGATATAGTAAGCGCATAGATCACATGATCTTATACTATAAGTAGAACAGGCTTGAATATATGCATTTGAGAGCTGGTAACTGATATAAATGTAGTGTATATAAGAATTAGGTAGATCACATGATCTGATTATAGCAAGCTATTTTTAGCTAGAGTTAAGAAAATGTAGAAAATACCAAAGATAGGAAGATAGGGCATGGCATGCCCAGATTAGGCAAGTTATGACTGTGGGAACTTTTGACTTCTTTATATGGACAGATGCAGAATTTCAATGTGGTTCTAATGGTGGTATTCATTTTGCTATACATGCTCTTGTTCTTGCACAATTTGCATTTTATTTTCAAAAAGCCAGTAAATAGACACATACAACTCCTTAAGAGGCATATATATAGCCTTAAATGGATGTATTCACTTGTCATAGGCTTATATTAACTGCTATAGGCCAGTATACCCTTATACTCAACCTATCTTTCACTCTGCATACTTGGCCCCAGTCAATAATAGCCTTTGCGTATATTGAATGCTAGTCAATAGATAGTGAATGTCAGTCAATCCCAGTCAATAGATAATGAATCTCAGTCAATAGGTATTCAATATAGTGTCAGTCTATAGGTTTTGGATATATCTCAGTTTCAGGCCTAGGTCAACCTAGCTTTCACTCTGCGGGTGTTCCAACTTTATAGCCCTCTGGCAGACCATCCAAGCCTTTGATGGCTTCAATATTCAAGATTTGAGGTCTACCATATTGGTGGATTCAGTGAAAATATTTATCAGCAGATCCATCAAGAAATGAAAAAGTGTGCCCAGGTCAATAGCATTCACTTCAATATATCTGAATGGGTGTTCCAACTTTATAGACTTCTGGCAGACCATCCAGGCTTTTAATGGCTTCACTATTCTGGAATTAGGAACCAATATATTGGTAGATTTCCTGAGAATATTTATGAGTGGATCCATCAAGAAATGAAAAAGTGTGATCAACCTGCCTGGTAGGTCTGGGCATCCACTTTCACACTTTTTCATTTCTTGATGGATCTGCTGATAAATATTTTCACTGAATCCACCAATATGGTAGACCTCAAATCTTGAATATTGAAGCCATTAAAGGCTTGGATGGTCTGCCAGAGGGCTATAAAGTTGGAACACCCGCCTAGGTTGACCTAGGCCTGAAACTGAGATATATCCAAAACCTATAGACTGACACTGTATTGAATACCCATTGACTGAGATTCATTATCTATTGACTGGGATTGACTGAGATTCACTATCTATTGACTAGCATTCAATATATGCAAAGGCTATTATTGACTGGGGCCAAGTATGCAGAGTGAAAGATAGGTTGAGTATAAGGGTATACTGGCCTATAGCAGTTGAATATAAGCCTATGACAAGTGAATACATCCATTTAAGGCTATATACATGCCTCTTAAGGATCTATTATATTTTCACCACTGGCTTTTTGAAAATAAAATGCAAATTGTGCAAGAACAAGAGCATGTATAGCAAAATGAATACCACCATTAGAACCACATTGAAATTCTGCATCTGTCCATATAAAGAAGTCAAAAGTTCCCATGGTCATAACTTGCCTAATCTGGGCATGCCATGCCCTATCTTCCTATCTTTGTATTTGGTATTTTCTACATTTTCTTAACTCTAGCTAAAAATAGCTTGCTATAATCAGATCATGTGATCTACCTAATTCTTATATACACTACATTTATATCAGTTACCAGCTCTCAAATGCATATATTTGAGCCTGTTCTACTTATAGTAAGATCATGTGACCTATGCATAAGCTTACTATATCGGGTAATATATATATAGCATTGCAGGCCTTTATTGTCCATATAGGCTGATAGTGCATTTTCTACTTATGGTATATGATCATGTGACCTATGCATAAGCATACTATATATAGTGCCTATCAGGTAATATATATATATATATATAGCATTGCAGGCCTATTATTGTCCTATATGTAGTATTATATAGGCTTCTAGTGCCTTTTCTACTTATGGTATATGATCATGTGACCTATGCATAAGCATACTATATCAGGTAACATATATATATAGCATCACAGGCCTTCATCCTATACATAGTACTGCCTATAAGGCTGGTAGTTTGTCCATAATCTATGCATAGGTTTTATATTATATAATTTAAATAAATCAATTCCTGCTGTGTTTGCCATATCGAGAATCTATTCAAAACCTCTCTAGAAAGTTATCAGGTAGTATGCATAGATCCTACAGCACCAGCTGAAATATCTTCTTGCAAGTATGCAACCCATTTTCTTGTCTAATGTGGAAGCTGAAACTTTGCAAAGTTGAATGTTTGTGCAGTCAGTCAGGGACCAAATGGTTCAATGGGTCCCAAAGGTGTCGAACCTCATTGATTCTGAACTACGCGACCCAAGAGATGACCTCACAGTGTTGTATTCTGAATGCTGCATCAAGAGGAAAGCAAAAAATGCTAACAATCGGCTACCTCCGTATAAGTTGCAAGACTAGCATGCATTCCAAGGACTCTCTTCCACACCTGACCCAGCCTCTTCTGGGTTCAACTATTTGTCTGGCAATGGTGACGAGCCCTCTGCAACTCTTCAGCAGGACTTGTCATTCAAGTCACTTCTCGATGGAATTACTTTCCCTACTCTCCCTATACCCTCTGACCATCCATATCCCTAGTGCTTTTACATTCAAGTTCGATGATCGTTGCATATCTCTCGAATCTTCGTTAAGCTTTCACTGCACTAGTGTTCTGGATACAAATAATTGACCATCTATGTACTATGTTGTAATTATTTGAAGTACTATGCTACAGGCTTAATATACAACTAACTCGTATAAGGTTGCAGTCACCTTACTTGAGGCTCACACGCCCTTATAAGGCTGATCCGAACTCTTACATACCCTTATAAAGCCACTGGCCTTATAAGGCCGATCCAAAATTTCTGACATAACCCAGGATCCAACCTGGCAAGGAGTGGTTGACAGAGATCCTGGCAGTGGTGGGTAATGAACAAGAATCAATAGTAGGAGTCACAGTAGACAATTTTGGCTGATTCTGAGGCTGATTCTTCAGTCGATTCTGACATTAAGAATCAGTCAGAATCAGCCAGAATCAGCACATGGTTTGACCACCTTGATTCTGACTGTTGCTTCTGCTGTTGTCACTGTCTGTCCATAATCATTATATTTGTAAGCATTCCTTCCCACTCTTTCATCCCTACCAGAGTGCTCCAGCTACTCAAAACACCCAAAAAGCGCAAAATCTATGCCATAAAAAAAGGATGCTGCCTCTGAAAGATCATAAAAAACAACCAACATCTTTTGATGGGCCAGCCTGCACCTTCTGTCAAGTGTGACCATGGTGGGAGACAGCAGGAGACAGTGGGACAGATTAGCACAGCCAAACTGTATAGTATTATATAATACAATTCTAAATAAAGCCTGTACAGCTGTGAAAGGTTGCACAGAATTGGGTGTTGGGCTGAATCATCAGAATCGGCAAAGCGACTCCAGAGGTGTTTTGACAATTCACACGATTCTGGCTTGTCAGAATCGGCATCAGAATCGGAACCAGAATTGGTTAGAATTGTCAACTGTGACTCCTACTAATCTTCAGAGTTAGCAAAGCCAAGGTGGATTCAGGAATCATCAGCAATGATGTGGATGTCTGTGGTGAAAGATTACAGCTGCTTCACAAACTGATGGGTACATGGAAAGATGGAGTTAAATTCTCAGCTGTTGAACCTCTGAAGGGGATGGTGGGATCTTGGTATGCCAGAGGTTCTTTGACAACTTTATTTAACCACCCATCTTGCCTTGGGGATTGTATACTAATAGTAGTTGATTTTTCTATAATGTATCATATTCAGTTGAGTGCAGTGTATGGGCCTGGGAGACACTGGTAATGTTCTGGATTACAATAAATGCTGAAAACAGTAATCCTACAGTAGACAGTGCAATCCTACAGCTAAGAGCACAATCCCACAGCACAAAGCTAATCCTACACAAAAATCATCAATCCTATAGTGAATTTCCTTTTTTGTAATCCTACAATCCTATGCAATTAGGCATCACTCATTGCCAGGTCTTGAGGCAGAGACTTTGTGAGAAGTGCAGACTAGAGCAGATTGAGCACATCTGAGCACTTGAGTGTCGCTGTCAAGCACTGTTAGTGATCCGAAAATCTGATACTTCCTGACAACTCTCTCCTTGCTCTCTCCAGGAGATCTCAGGCTGACTTGATCAAGAATGAGAATTTTTGAGATACAGAGATCATGATAGTACACTACTAAAATGGGCACTCTGCTACCTTGAACACAGCACAATGTGCAGGTGTTACAGAAAACATTTGAGCATCAGTGAGCAAGTCCCTATCTGAATTAACACTATTTACTTCAATGAGAGCTTCCATAAGCTCGTTCCTGGTCTTTGTGGGGTATGAGGCTGATAGTCGACGGTGTCTGACTTTGACATCAATACCCATATGATCGAGAAGAGTATTTGCTACTGCTTTGTTCATGTATGCATTGCACACAGAATAATGAAGGGGGCTAAGTCTCTGGAATTGAGGTTGATGCTTTCAGTGTTGGCAGAAAGGATGGCTAGAACAATCAATGAAATCTGTTTTCACTTCTGTTTCTGCCACGCCTGACTCTCCGAGATGTTACATGCTAAGTACAACCTGCTATGGAACCGGAAGACTTCTAGCAGTTCTAGGTCCTGCATGTCACCCAGCTGCATATGACAGCAGTGTTCTACCGCTTCTGCTCTGTAGATCAACAACAAGCCTGCTATCAGATAGCAGCACATCCACTGCATCGGCGTTACTGATTTCTGCAGCGCGTGCAAAAGGGCTTTGCCTGTCTTTGTCCATCAAGTTAATGTCAATGCCGTCGAACACCATCAATATTTCCATTTTCTCTTGAATCAAGTATTCAACATCATGATGACTGCATGCTGTTACGAATTCCTCAAAACACGTGCCTTATCCCATGTGCCTTATCAGAACCCTGTTTCATTTCACATTCATATCATGCTATCTTTCATTTCCCTTATCTGCTATCTTTTAAATTAACTTCTGATAGCTTATCGCAGAACATGCGGCACAGATAGCTTATCTTTTTCCCTTGTTATCTCTTTGCTCCACCTACGCTTACCTGTCAACCAGATAACTACTTAGTATTTAAACCCTTAGCTATTTGCTGTATTCTTTAGTTTTGGTATTATAAGTTTCACTGAGTCTTTGAGTGGCCTGATAAGCTCTCATTTTGCTCGTCGCCTTACAAAATACCAAAACTAACCTTTATCACTCCACTTGCATTGGTCGAAACAACAACTAAACAACTTCTCAACCACAAGCCTTTAACAGTCACCGAAATCGTTCAAATCATCCTCAGCCTCTACCTCATCCTCATCATCTACTCTTGCCTCTGAGTTCTTTGGCACCACCTTGAACGACGCCATCACATTAACCGACGCCTACGTGTATGTCAGAACCGCCACATTGGAGCAACTCGCCTGTAAACTCTCATCGTCTTACTTGGTAGTACCGTTGGCTAGCGGGAAGTCCCCAATAAGACAAACGACAGTGAGCAGACAAAACTAACCGGTCTTGAATTGCTAATGGCTTTAAGTGGCACACATGGAAGCTGAGCAGCAACGAAAAGCCTGAAACAACTGAATACTTCGACGACACCACCAAGCACAACTCGACTCTAATTTTACACCATACATTGCCATCCACCAAAGAATCAACGATGTCATAAACAGATTCTCCACCCCGTTCGACTACACGCCTGGGAACATCAGCAGAATCTACTACACTCATCTCTTCACACAGGACTGGATTAGTTGAAGAAAGACGTACAATAGCGTCGCCACTGAGACTGAACCAGAAGTCAAAGAATATGTCGATAGCAGCACCAACACTAACCCGATAGACTACACTGCTCACATTCCTCTAGCGACTTTCATAAGTCTTAAGAAATGGTTCGACAACATCAACCGAGGAAGGTGGGGACATCTTTACGAAGATACCGGGATCAGCACAGACAGCAACAGCACAGACAAAGGAATCAATACAGACATAAGCTTTGGGTTCGACACCGCAGCATGGTCAGAACCATATCAATCAGAAGAAGGCAAACTCCTTGCAGCGGAGTTAGAAACATTTCAGCACAGCACCAGGAAGACGCCAGCACGGCACAACAAACACAAGCAACAATCAGATGAGGAGATGCCCCAGCACTCTCCCAGATTCAGACGAGAATAGCAAGACAAGCACGGTTGGAAGATTGGTTTATAACCACTTGCCGACGATTTAGCGTGCCCAATACAGATTTTTTGAAAATTTGGGGAGTCCTCAGAGTGGCCCTTGAAAAAGAATCACACTACCTTCACTCAGTCGACCTACTGTGCGTTGAACGTCCTAACTAATGACGAAAGAGATTTCTTCGACTACATCCAACAACAAGAACAAATTGAACAAAATGACCCAGTCGCACTTGAGGAAACCCTCATAACCTTATACCACGCCATCAGAGGACATGACCGTCGCCACGTCTACACCCAACACATCCACACCGATCCGTCTAACGAGACGGGGTATGCCAGTATCAGCTCTGATTGATCTAACACGATATGTCAATAGCATATACGGACCAAATCACTTTGTAACCCACACACAACCAGATGGATCGTAACGTATACGTCGGACACATTCCAGAAATTCGATATCACACAGACAGAAAAACTTTTGAACCAAAGGACATTATTATCATGACTGACTTTCTCGAAGAAGCGGTAGAGGAGTATCAGTTCCTGGACACCTTTGCCGAAGACCCCGAAGACATTCCAGTACCCTTCAAAGAAACCTTCTTCACTCTGCCCGAATCACCAGAACCAGAAACGCCATGACCCTTGCTTCAAGAATTACCAATCGAAGAAGCACCCATCTCCACTCCACAGCACAGAACACTAACACCAACCAAATCAGCCCTGAAAGTTTGATTTAGAACATGACAGACCAAGATACCAATATGCTGGAGGCATCTACCTCTGCAGCACCTACCCCGGCAACAGCTCCCAGTCAAACGATAAACACCACACAACCGCCATACTATTTCCCCAAAGACCCGCCAGGCATGCGCATCATACGAGAACTAACACTATATGTGTCTCGGCGACTGGAAATGACCCACTTCGTCCACATCCTCAGAAACTCACTCGATCCGGCAACATACGAAATTCACAAAGACATAAGAAACCACTCATTGGTAGGAGAGTTAATAAAAATATTCGAGTTGACAACGGGATATATGGGTACCATCTTAGTCAGAACACCCGACAGGAAAAGCACAGTGATCATAGATCCTGACGGAATCCCGAAAGACTCAAAACTCACCATTACCCTGGTCGCTACTGCCACAACGTCAACTCAAAAATCAAAATCGCCAAACCACCTAGGTTCACGGGTGATAAAACGAAATGGGAGGGATTCATTCTAGCAGTCGAAACCTATCTCATGGCATACGCCAATGAGTTCAGAGACGATGAACAAAAAATCTGGTTTGTCATCTCATACCTGGGTACAGAAAACGGATCGGCATGTGTTGCCTCAGACTGGCTTCGAAATTGGAAAGAAGACAACTTCTATCTCGGAGCCCTTAACACCAACGACTATGACAAGTTCATTGGAGAGCTAAAGAAAGCCTTTGAAGATCCCAATCTGAAAATCAATGCGGCTAATGAGCTACGACAACTCAGACAAGGGAAGGACTCCTTAACAGAGTACTTCACTAGATTTGAACTCAAAGCCGCCACAGCGGGATATCGACAGCTAGACAATGTTCTCATTGATCTCCTGAAAAACCAAGTACGATGTGAAATCACCACAGAATTATACAGAGGAGGCATACCTATTCCAAACAAATATGAAGGGGTAAAACAAAGGTTGTACAACATAGAAATGGCACTCGAAGAAGAGAAATCTAGATTCAGTGCCTTTCATACTGGAAAGCCCATACCGCCCCGACAACACGCACCACCACAACGAACCACTCATACCACTTCAGAACAATACACACCAGCCCAAACCTATGGGGGACAAGGACAGCCCATGGATATTGACACAGCACGAACCAAACAATTGCTTGAATGTCGACATTGCAAGAAAATGGGACGTCACCTCTCTCAAGACTGCAGAGGAGAATGTCCAGACTGTCACAACAAACACCCAGGTCGATACTGCCACCTCAAACCACCGCCCAAAAGACCTTTCACTACACGCACATTGGAAACCATTGACTTTACAGAGATCACAGACAAACAGAAGGAGCAGCTAAAGAAGGCTGTGGGTTTTTAGATGGGAGCGAAGCAGATGCAACTTCGTCGTCCCCGGTTCAGGACTCTTATGCACATGTTTCTTGTCAGACATGCCCTGAGGCATTGTACAATAGGAATACATCCTTTTCACATGCAAAAGAGTCTAGCGTCAAAACGGAAAACAAATGGAAGACAATGATCCAAGAAGTCGAAGATGAAGAACCTAACCTTCCTTCTTCAGGTCACTTCCAGGAACAACCATCAGAACAAAAGAAGCCAAAGCCCTTCTCCTCCTTATGGGTTCTAGCATGATTACAAGACCTAGCCACTGAAGCAGGAATAGGAACACTAAAGCAGTGGGTACATGATCAAAAACAACGAGAAGTAAACCAACACCTTGTTAAACAACTGCTAAATATTCCAACCCATGAAGCTCTAGACTGGTTAGAAGACCTCCATGAACCAAAATGATTTATCTTCAGAACCACGAAGATGGATCGGGAGCTAAATGTCCAAATAGAGCTCCAAGATCTGGAAAAAGGGACCAAATACCAGACACAAGCGCTTCTTGACAGTGGCTGCACGGGCAGTTGTATCAGTCAAAGATTCGCAGAAGAAAAGAAGTTGTCACTACACAAATGGGAACACCTGATCTCAGCATATAACACAGATGGGACGGAAAACAACAACAGGAAGATAACACACTATGCAGAAATGAAAATGATCATAGAAGGACACTCCAAAATCCGAAAGTTTGCAGTCAACCTAGGACGATTGGATGTGTTTCTAGGACACAAGTGGCTGAGCTTCCACAACCCAGAAGTCGATTGGATGGATGGATCATTACATTTCACCAGATGCCCTTCAGCGTGCGGATACACAGAACCAGAACCAGAAGATGTAGAGGAGGGAGATAGGATTTGGATGAAATACCCAAAACTGCCTTGCAATGTCCGAAGGAACAAAGCCTTCATACGAGCCCACTAGTCCATAGCCAATGCACTAGCAGAAGAGTTCGAGAAAAACAAAAAGACATATCCGATCCCAGAACAATACAAAGGGTTCAAAGAAGTCTTTGAGAAAACCGAATTCGATACCCTGCCACCAAATCAACCCTGGGACCATGCCATAGAACTAAAACCAGGATCAGAACCCACAGGATGCAAAGTGTATCCTCTCAACCTGGACGAACAGAAAGAACTCGACGCATTCCTTGAAGAACATTTACGCACCGGACACATCCAACCCACAAAATCTCCTATGGCCTCACCCTTCTTCTTTATCAAGAAAAAGGATGGAAGACTAAGGCCAGTACAGGATTATTGAAAACTCAATAACATGACCATCAAGAATCGATATCCTCTTCCCCTTATTCAAGAGCTAGTGAACAAGCTGAAAGGCGCCAAATACTTCACAAAGCTTGATGTACAATGGGGATACAACAACGTACAAATCAAAGAAGGAGATGAATGGAAGGCAGCGTTCCTCACCAATTGAGGGTTATTTGAACCCTTGGTGATGTTTTTTGGACTCACCAATTCACCTGCCACATTCCAAACAATGATGAATGAACTCTTGTGAGACCTAATCAATACAGGAAAGGTTCTCATCTACATCGACGATATACTCATATTCACCAACAACCTGGACGAACACCGTAAACTCGTTCATCAGGTCTTGTCTATCCTCAGTGCCAATAAACTTTATTTAAAACCAGAAAAATGTGAATTCAAAAAACAACAAATAGAATTTTTAGGATTAATTGTCTCTGAAGGCAAGGTCGAGATGGACCCAATCAAGGTTAACGGCATTTGAAAGTGGCCAGTTCCTAACAACAAGAAGGAACTACAACAATTTCTAGGGTTCTGCAATTTCTACAGAAGATTTGTTAAAGACTACAGCAAAATCACGAAACCCATGACACAGCTAACCAGAAACAATGCATGGAAATGGGAAGCAGAACAACAAGGGGCCTTTAACACACTAAAAGAAACCATCACGACAGCACCTTGCCTTCGTATACCCGAAGATGAAGGACAATTTAGAATAGAAGCAGATGCATCAGAAGGAGCGATTGGTGTGGTAATCTCACAACAGATAGAAGGCAAATGGCACCCGGTCGCCTTCCATTCCAAAGTGCTTTCACCCACAGAACAAAATTACGAGATCTATGACAAAGAGATGCTTGCAATCATGGAAGCCTTGGCGGAATGGAGACACCTGGTGCTAGGAGCCAGACAAACCTTCGAGATCTGGATAGATCATCAGAATTTACAATATTTCCAACAACCACAGAAACTCAATCGACGACAAGCCCGCTGGGTCACGGAACTAGTGGATTATGACTATACCCTACATCACAAACCGGGCAAACAGAACCAACAGGCGGATTTATTATCTAGAAGACCAGACCACGACATGGGACACAAAGACAATGAGAATGTCATCATGCTAGCGCCTATGACTTTCAGAGCGTTAGAAGCAGTCGTGATTCACGATCCGCCAGAATACCTACCAGAGCTAAAGGATCCATTACGAAGATTAGATCCTTCAGCCAAACAAGCTTTGGAAGGTAAAGACAAGAAATGGAAAGAATCGGACAGGCTAATCTTTTACAACAATCGGATATACATGCCAAGAAACCACAAACTACATGAATGGATCATCTGAGACCACCATGACAATCCCTTAGCTGGACACCCAGGGAGGTACAAAACCCAGGAACTTATTCAGCGAAACTATTGGTGGCCTCAGATGCAGAAGATGATTCGCTGATACATTGATGGCTGTATCAAATGCCAAGAAGATAAAATTGATTGACAACCATTACACGCCCCTCTTAACCTGCATGACATACCTAAACAACCATGGCGCAAAGTCATAGCAGACATGATAGGACCCCTTCCTGAATCGAATGGCTTCAATGCGATTGAAGTCTTTACCGACACCTACAGCCATTGCATACATGTTGAACCCACACACATGGAACTCAGCACAGAAGGATTTGCCAATCTCGTACGAGATAGAGTAATCCGATACCACAGTCTTCCAGAAATCCTAATATCAGATCGAGGACCCCAAACAGTGGCCAAAGCATGGGATCAAATATGTAAACAGCTTGGCATCAAACGGCATTTATCTACAGGATACCACCCAGAAACTGACGGTCAAACAGAAAGGGCAAACCAAGAAGTAGAAGTGTACCTTCGCCTATTTGTCAACTACCTACAAGACAATTGGAGCGAATGGTGTGCTATCATGGAATTCAGTTACAACAATCGAGTTCATTCCATGACAAAACAATCACCTTTCTTTGTAGACCACAGTTATCACCCCTACACCGGCACAGAGTTACAAAGAGATCAAGTACCCTCAGCCACAGAATGGGTTAAACGACTTTCCAATGCAAGACAAGAAGCAGAAGCGGCTTTGGCCCTAGCAAAAGCCGCAATGAAACAACAATTTGACAAACACCGCTCTGAGTCTTGAGAATACGAACCTGGAGACCTAGTGTGGCTAGAGGGCACCAACATCAAAACCCAATGACCTGCCAAGAAATTAGATCACTTACGATATGGACCCTTCGTAATCACAGAGAAAGTAGGACAAGCGGCATACCAACTCAAACTACCACAGAACCCGACATGGCGACGAAAACATGATGTATTCAACGAAAAGTTACTCAAACCATTCACCAAACCCTCTTCGACATCCAACCTAATGAACCACCACCACCACCAGACTTAATCAAAGGAGAAGAAGAGTTCAAAGTCAAATCAATCGTCGACAGTCGCAAAAAGGGTCGATACATCGAATATGAGGGGCTTTAGCCACTTTTCCCCATGAGCCATGGGCATAACCCATTTATTAGTACCCACTGCAGTAGGATTGGCCAATAGTTGGCCAACGGCCCACAACTATAGGGTTATAATACTACTAATACTACTATTAAGCCGCAACCCCCCTAATGGCTATTGGGTAGGTGGGTACCCTTCTACAAAGCCAATAATACTAGTACCTGGATGACTATGGGCTCCCAATATTATTAGTAATAACTTGGACCAGGCTGGGGCCCAATAGCAAATGTTATTAGTACTACAGTGACCTGCACCACTTCTGCTTAGCAGTTTACTACTAGCCATGAGACATGGCAAATAGTATTAGTACTAAAATGGCCTGCACTACTGCTGCTTAGCATTTTACTACTAGTACTACAGCCATGGGACATGGCCAATATAGTATTAGTACTAAAATGACCTGCACCACCTCGTTTACTACTAGTACTACAGCCATGGGACACAGCAAATAGTATTAGTATTAAATGACCTGCACCACCTCTGCTTAGCATTGTTAATACTAGTACTATTAGTATTCAATGTTCTGCACCACCTCTCCCTAGCTTTGTTAATACTAGTACTATTAGTACTATTAGTATTAAATGATCTGCACCACCTCTCCTTAGCATTGTTGATACTAGTAGTAGTATTAGTACTGCACCACCTCTCCTTAGCATTCTTAATACTAGTACTATTAGTACTGTACCACCTCTCCTTAGTAGTTTACTACTAGTACTATAGCCATGGGACACGGTGATACGCCGGTTTTGCGGCTAAGCTTATAAACTGGCAATGTTACCAACATAAGTTTGA